>PVKE010020073.1:0-27838 GCA_004027555.1 Craseonycteris thonglongyai
ACACACACACACACACACACACACATACATTCACTCACTCACACACTCACACACATTTCTCTCAGTGTTGGACCTTAACTCTCTTCTTTGACTTAAAGGTAATATTATAATGAAGGTCTAAAGTGGAAGGCAAAATTTAGGTCCCCTATTTGCTCCACAGTTTCAGTTTTCAGAGCAGTATTAGACTGTAACTCATAAGCTCTGACTATGATGAGTTTACTTCTATATATATTAATATTTCCACTTATGACCAGGGTTAAAACCCTGCCTTAGTTTTCTAAAACCTCACAGTGGAGTAGGCGCTGAATTCTAAATGTCCTGCAATGTTAATTCTCCTTTGTATCTGTGGCGGCTTAGCCAGCAGCTTGGGCAGACCTGCAAGTAGGAAAGAAAGAAGGGAGAGGAAGAAGGGTAGCCACTGGTGCATGAACTGAGGGGACACAGCCATTCACAAAAGGATTCCGTAGTCAACGGGCTCTTTGGAAACTTCCCACTCATTTTATTTTCTTGCTGCCAGGTTTTTTAGTTTTAAACAGTCGGCAAACAGTAGAAAGAATTCTTGAAATCAAGAAGAAAGCAAATAAGGGAAAAGCAATGTATCTGGTCATTACTTAGTGCATTGAAAGTAAGATATTTGTAACTCCAATATCCTCAGCTGGAGAATTCCTTCCTTCCTTCATTCTTTTATCCAACAAATATGTACTAAGCCTGCACAAAGCCAAGAATCAGAGATAAAGTATAAACAAAAAGATCATACCCTTAGCTTTATGAAGCTCATATTTTACTGATAGAAAAAAATCAATAAGTAAACCCATGTTCAAATAAGCTTATAATCATGAATAGTGTGAAAGAAATAGTAATAATATAAATAGTACTAATACTCTGTGACTACATTAAATTGAGTAGCTGGAGTATAAAACAGAGAATATCACATTTAAAATAACAGAAATTCCCATTCAATTAAACATCATTTTCAACAAGCATTCCACACCATGCTAGGCATGGATACATGCTTGTTTTTGATTACCGGTACTACACCGTCTAGATGAGGAAATGAAAAGATGGGCACATCATTACAATACCCCCAAAACGGCTGCTTTAATAAAGGTATCCATGGTATGGAAGTGTTCAGTATAATAATCAGAGAAACCTTCAAAAGAGGCGATATTTATGATGAGACTTGAAGGATAAGCAAAAAGTCACCAAATGAAAATAAGTCTGGAAAGAACTATGGAATAATATTATAACAAAAAGAGCCATGTCTACTAAGGAAATTATACTTTATCCTATGGACAGTGGAGAGATAGAGCCTTGTGAGCAAAGGGGAATTCTATCACATTAACGTTTGAGAAGATCACTATAATGGAACTACAGGGAATAGGTTAGACCAGCCAGGGACAGAGCCGGGTAGACTAGTTAAGAAGTAATTAGGTCACAAGAGAGAGGCCTTTCAACCACACTCTCTACAATGGGGATTAGAGAAGGAAAAAGGTTGAAGAAGAGACCACAATCCTACATAGCCCTTGCTCAGAGGTTGCTGGACCATCGCTAGGGGCAAGGGGACCTGCCCTCGCAACTGGCAGGTACAAAAACTGTGCAAAGGGGGAACGGAGGTGGGGGCAGTCCCTTCTCCAAAACACTGAGTTTACATCCTCAAATCACTGTGTGCTTCTACCCTGTGTAAATATAATCCCAAAGGAGAAGCATCCAAATCTTCAACTTGTCACATATTGATAAAAAGAAATTCAACTTGTCATGCTTCAAAAAGACACCTGAGCCAGTAAAACTCAGAGGAGAGCTTCTAGTCCTACCTGTGTCAAGCCCTCCAGAAACTGAATTTCGGTTTGAACGAATACCTCTAAGCTAGCGATATTTAAGTAGAAAAGAAATCCACTTCCAACATTAAACATTTAGTTCATCTTCTATATCATTACTCTGTAGCTAGGGTCCCAAGTCCAATATGTTTATTTTTTAATACGTACATATTTAAAACTGCATTTGGAAGCAGTGTTGTTTTTAGACTTGCAGCTGTCCGTGGTCTGGTTTTGTGTCATTTCCTATTTCAAAACTTCAGACGTTGCTTTCAATTCTCCTTGCTTTCAATTCTTGCTGCATTTGTCTATCGCTGATGATTTGTTATACTGGCTTATCAAGCAGGACCTTGAAACTAGAGGCCACCTACACCGGGAGCCAGGAGAAGAATTTTAATATATAAAGATGACATGGAGAATAAAACAAGGCTACCCAGACCCAATGGCAGGCAAAATCCACTCTGTTTTTCTCATTCTAATCTGTGACTTTTTCATCTTGTCTATAAAGGTATTTCCTTCAGAGTATAATCCCTTCCTCCCCTTAATAATGTTCATGATAAAAGTTATCTTGGCTTTATAAGAAGAGTCTTGTTTTGTTATACAGAAAACAACTGATACACTTGTCACAAATCCAGAGGACACAATTCTCTTATTTACCCACAGACACAACACCGCTCCTTAAAAACCTGGGAAATATTTACATCGTAAAAAAATTGGATATAAACTGCCTTCTTAAAAAATCAACAGCCACCCTGTGCTTTGAGACTTTCAAACCTATCGGTGTAACATGAATTATGATTTTTCCCTCATGTAATTATTTTTGTATAATAGTTTTTCTGCTTTCTAGTTCTGTGTTTGTCTCCTTCTTCCACCTCAGAGAGGATGTTTCCAGGTCAATCAGACATGAGTGAGAAACAGTCAGCCCAGCTTCCAAACTCCAGTCAGGGAGAGGATCTAGTAAGGGATAGAAAATGGGTTTTGTTTCTTGTTTTTACTGGAAAGCAATTGGTGGCACCTGATGTGGGTTACAATGACCCAATTCCCCCCATCTCTGGAAAAAGCCCTCCAGTTCTCCCATTCTCAGAGGTGATCAACCCAAGGGCAAGGAAGAATGAGTAATAAGGTGTTCTTGTCATGCATCTCAAGATTTTTAAAACACATTAACTGTAATTTTAGATAGTCAGAATTTAGTGAACCGTTAAAAGTGACCCAGTTCACTGAACCAGACTGAACTGAACAGATGGAATTCCACCCCTACTATGCTTGAGTGACTTTGAGAACAATGCAGAGTCTTCTTTGAAATCTCTCCTCTGAGCTGCTTACCTCACTTATGCAAACACATGGGGGATGCTTTTGCCATTTGTATATTTATTTGTCTGCTCTCTTATTGCTACTGGAAACTGGTACTGAATTGATGGGACTGTTGGGCGTTGCAGGCTCTTTATATGTTTCTGCTTTTTCTGAATTTGTCTCTGTACGTCAGGCTCGACTTCTAATTTTTTTTTTTCAGAACCTGTGTCAGATCCAGCTCTCTTAATTTTATGACTCTCTTCCTTCATGTCCTCTTTCTGCCCACAAGCATAGAACTCATAGTAGAGACGATATCCTTCTGTGTCCTTCCTCTGCTGTTTGCAACCTCCCAGGCACAACAGACTATGGAAACTTTAAAAATTAGACATCTATTCTCTAACCTTTCCTGTTTAAAAAAAAAAAAGGAGCTGATAGGACCTTTCTCACAACTTGGAGAACGACCTCCCTATGTTTCAGAATCCTCCAGTAACAACAACAATACGCTTTCTGTCACTTAAAAACTCCCAAATATTCTGAAGAGCTATATGATATAATGGTTGGAAAATGGAAATGAAAGGCCTCTCAAAGCCTCCAGGCAGTGAGGACACAATGAGAATATCTCACAGAAAGAGATACATAAAAGGTTAAAATTGTGGCAAAATAAGAATAAAACCCAGAGACCAAAACAGAGCCATCTGTATCTACACAGACTTTAGAAAAATAGAGATTAGAGAGGTTTCATTACGCTGGCTCTCACGTGACTGGGAGAAGCCGTAAAACAAACTGTGTTACGGTCTCGGGATGAGGTCTATAGAAGTGGAACCAGAATGGGTGCGCATTTGTTTATTTTCATCTGTATCAGCTTTAAGTGTTAATTAACATAGTGCACTGCATTATCTCTGTGTCTGTGCAGCAGAGAGAGGACCCACATTGTCCTTACCCCAGCCCCCATATGGCTTCTGTGGGACAGTTCGGTTTGCCCTTCTGTCCTTGGTGCAGGGCAGAGATGCAAGCTTTATAGCCAAATCAGAGTTTGGCTCAGGTTTTGGGAATGACCAGTTAACTAACCTCTGCATCTTAGCTCACTCATTTGCAGGATGGGACTGTTACCACACATTATGACCCTGAGGAAGCTCACTGCTCAATTCTGATTGGAAACTAGGTCAGCAGCAACCCAAGCAGTGGTGGACATTTGAGCTTCCTTATCCCTGTTTTCCTATCTTTTCCATCTTAGGCTCTTGTCTCGCCATGCTGCTGTAGCACCTGCCTTACTCATGCAGATAGTGAAGGTAAGCGGCCATGACCACGTGTGTAGAGCCTCACTCCATCTGCTTCTATGTGGTTTTTCTGATGTCTTGGCCAAAGGAATCTAAGGCAGGATGGCCTTATTTATGTTCCTCATTTATCAGTTACATGTTATATGCATGCAACTAACATTACTATTAGTAATGCTCAGATCACTCACTCATTTACTTACATCTATCAAGCACTTACTGTTTGCAGGTTCTATGGAAATAGAAAAATAAATAAACCAATTAATGCCCTAAAAGATTTCTAGGGATGATCAGACACATACAGAAATAATCACAATAGAATAGCATGCAGTGGGTGTCTGCAATGGCTTGCACTACTATGTATCAGTGAAATTCAAAATAAAATTTAAAGAAAAGGAAAGAAAATGTCCTACCACACAACTGAAGCTGAAATAATAAACATTTTTTGCATATCTATTGCCTTTCAGAAAGTGATATGGACACCCTCAGCAAGAACTTTGCTGTGAGGGAAGGGTGAGGATGTTCTTTCTCCAATTCTCTTTGTGTCCTTGCCTTAAAAATGGTCACAACTGCAGTATCACTGATGTCATCTGAAATTTCTTCATCATTCTCGAGCTCCAAGAGGAGAGCAAGGAGCCATAGTGTGCATTTTCCGCCGACAATGTGAAGATTTCAGCAGGGATTCTATCAGCTCCAGACGCCTTGTTGTTTTTCATCTGCTTGATGGCTTTTCTCACCTCATAAAGAGTTGGAGGGATTTTGAGATCGCTGCTGATTGGGAGTTGTGGGATGGAGTTGAAAACACTCCCACTGATAAAATAATTTTCACTGAAGACCTTGAAATGCTCTTTTCAATGTGTGTTGACATTTTCTCTCTCACTGAGCAGTTTTCAAGTACCCTTATCTTACTGATAGCTCTTCTAGAGCTTCAGTGGCATCAAATCTAAGACACGTGAATATTGAATAGATCTCACTGTTACATCTCACCATCTGCCCTGTGTGTTGGAGGACTCCTCCAATCTTTACCTTGACTTACAGATGCAACAATCTCTTCTTTGGGGGATCAACAACAATGTGCCAAATGCCAAAAGATTAATAGCAAGAGAATAATGGCAAATATAGGCTCATGATCTTTATAAGATTACAAAGTTCTATCTTCTAAATAATGTTTAAAAGAATCAGGGTCCTAGGGGAAAACTAATATATTGTGGCCCATGGAATGAATGTTCTTATTAGCTCAGAAGTGCATTAATTCATATGGAAATCCATTGTTTTTATTTAAAGTCTGTTCTCAATAGGAAATTGAGTTTATACTATTCTAATCTTGCAAAAAATAATTCTAAGAAATTGGCTTTCTCTTGTTTTCTGAGTGGATGTCCCTTTCCTGTTTATAGGAACTTATTTGGGTTATAGCTTCAAATTTTATAATGGGAGTATTAGAGACCCACTATTGTTTCAAGGCTCTTATATTTTACTCTTTAGGGCCATCTATTTAAAGGGCACCACTGGATAAAGCAATCTAATGTAGAAGTTTTCTGCTCCTTTTTAATACAGGACAAGCATTACAAATATATGTTGACTATCTTTATCATAAATTGTTAGAATTGGAAAGGGGCCAGAACTCTAGTTTTATTAGTGAAAAAACAGAATTCAAGGGAAATGAAGTGTGAGTTATCCTAAAATTGCATAGCTGGGTGATGGTAGAAACTGTTCTAGAACTCTGCTTCTATGGCAGGGTTCTTCCAACCATAATATGCTATCTCTCTTGATAATATTACACCTAATAAAGAATAAAATCCAAATTTTTTACTCTCTCTAATTTCCCTTATAAACAATATATCCAGAAAGCAGACTTGCTACTATTATTTATCATACAATTTGTCAGAGCTCTCAGTCTACATCAAATATAACCAAACCAGGAATATTTAGTATATGTAGACACTCAACAATATGAAGCACTACAGTCACTAAATATTATATAACTGATGTTAAAAGAACTTTAAAACCTTGAAAGTCTTAAAGTTTAGAGTACCAGAAAAATTATATAAAAACCATACCATTTTAAAAGGAAGAGGATTCCTAAGGACTACAAATATGTTTTGTTGCTGTTTCAAAAAATGAGCAAAGAACTACAGAAATTCTGTGAATACAGATCACAAGCCGTATCCTCTCACTCTAGTAAGTTCAAGTATTAACTACTCTAGCTTGCCATCTTGCCAACCTGCCTTCCATAGCCTGTCCTCCCTGTTTGTTCATTCCCGCATTCATTCTATGAGTATTTAGTGACCATCCCCTACATAATAGAGCTATACTAGACACTTTACTGAGAAAGCCACAGTTTTAAAAGTCTAAAGTGTTTGAAGTCTAGTGAGAATGACAGGGGGAAAAACAAAAGATGATAAAATACAGTGTAATGGATCTCTCTATAGAAGTAGGAATACACTGCTACACAGTATATGAGCCAAACTTGGACATTAGAATACATGATATCTAATCTCAAGCTGTAGAATACAGAGAATTGCGCCTTTGATAGATTTTTGAGAACTAATAAATGAGGAATGATGAGGAAATACTAGTCAGGAGCCAGATAAGAAAGGCTTTGTATGCTAATCTTATTAAGGTTTTTTTTTGGGGGGGGAGGGGTGGACAAGGGCACAATATTCTCCTTAATACTACCTTAACATCAATAAAGGGAAAGGGGATGAGACCTAAACAAGCCATCGCTACAATATCTTACCGTTATCAGTTGCACACAGGTTATCAGAGAAATGATCAGAAAAATGATTTATTTGGGGGAAGCCGGGATGGCTCAGTGGGTTAGGTGCTCACTTTGCAGCCTCGGGGACCGAGGATCGAATCCTGGCCCCGACCCATGCGGACCCATGTGCTGAATTGGGAGCTCCCCCAGTTCATTTCTCTCTCTCTCTCTCTCTCTCTCTGGCTGTCAAAAACAATAAACAATAAAAAAACAATAAAAAAATGATTTATTTTAGGCTCTACTATTCTATAACAATCTACACAGAGTTCACCTTAGCTTCTGATATCTAGTTCTCTTCTACCTTCTCTATACAGGGACGCTCCTCCCAATTACTTATCTCCTGGTCTTACCCCTGCAAGGACACCAACTCTCAGGTTCCTTGGAGCTCTTAGGTTCCTTCAGTCCTCCCTTGCACTACGTGAATGAAAGAGAAGAAAAGAAAGCCATAGTCAAGTGTCTGGCCTCAAACAAGGTATACAGCCCAAAGACTCATAGCTCCTCTCTGAGACTTATCATGCTACCAGTCGCTCTTTTCCTTGTCTCTGTTTATAGTTTCTTTAATATAGGCCCCATTTTGTCACTGGTGTAGGCTTATCCCTAAAAGGGAATAGATAGATGTGTCATGCCTGAGGAAGACATTTATAACCACGGAAAAAACACCCTATGCTGCTGCATTTTGGAATATGGTATGCTCCAGAAGGTGAATGAGGAGGAGCTAAAGATAAGGAAAAATGTATTTATTGTAACACAGAGTGTTCTGGTACTTGGAATGGCTATGCTCAGATTTGTGTCTCAGAATACTTCCTCTAGCTACCATTTGAGGAACAGGCTGGGTGTGGGGGATTACTAGAAAGAAGAAAAACAGTTAAGGCCTGTATTAGTTTTTTGGTTTTTGCTGTAACAAATTATCACAGATTTAGTGACTTAAAACAATACATTTATTCTCTTACAGTTCTGAAGTTCAGAAATCTACAATGAATCAACAGGGCTACATCCCTTCTGGGGGTCCTAGGATGAGAATCTCTTCCTTTGCCTCTTCCAGCTTCTAGAATCTTCCCACATTCCTTAATTTATGACCTCACAATATTCTCTCTCTAGCCCTCCTGCCTTCCTCTCATAAAGACTTGTGATTAAATTGAGCCTATCCCAAAAATCCAGGATAATCTCTGTAGCTCAGAATCCTTAACTTAATCACGTCTGCAAAGTCCTCTTTGCCATGTAAGATGACATGTTCATAGGTTCTGAGGAGTAGAACATGAAAGTCTTTGTAGGTGGGCAGTAGTCAGCCTATCCCCAGGCCTTTAAACTGTCCAGCCAAAAGAGACTTGGAAAAGTAGGCAGATTTGAGAGACATTCAAGGAATAGAATTATGATTTTGTAATTGACTGCTTGTAGAAATGGGTATTAGAAAAGGAAGTTTAATAAAACCCCATGGTTTTTAACTTTATCAATTGGAAGAAGTGGTGACATTTCCTGAGAAAGAACATGCAGAGAAACAAGTTTGGGGAAGGGAAGGGGAAGAATAATGAAGTAAATTTTGACATACTAATTTTGAGATGCCTATGAGAAACCAAGTTGGGGGTTGGGGGCTGTCAGTTGTCAGGTGAATACACAGGCCTGCAGCTCTGGGAAGGAACTGTAAATGAAAATGTATATATTTGGAAATCATGAGGAAAAAACAAGACAATTGAAGCAATGAAAGTAGATGAGATCTGTCAGAAAGTGTATGAAAAACACGAAGACATAAGGCCGAGGAATAGAGGAAAAATCAATATTTTATGGTCTAACAAAGCTTTGGAGATTCCAAAACAATATAGAAAATGTGGCAAACCTATTTTTCTTCTATTTGCCCCTACTCTTTCTCTTGCATTTCCTTCCCTTGTCTCCATCCCGTGGTTTGAACTTAGTAACTACTCTGATCCTTTTGGAAACACTGATTCTGTATTACCCCTAATAGATGCTACCACCAACATTCCTGATAAGAGACTAACTGCCATCTCCAAGGAGATAGAAAGAATAAGTAAATAAATAAATTTCCAAGAGAATAATGTGTAACAGTTGACAGAATGAATGCAGACCAGATGGTTGAGAAGCTTTTCTTTGTCCTGACTCCTTACTTCACCTCAACACCTCCCAACCGGAGAGGAGAGAGGTCAAATAGAAAGTCCTGGCAGTCCCCATTAGCAGAGAGGTGGGCAGAGAGGTAATTCATGCAGAATTACCACAGATCTGGGATAGATAAAAGGCCTATATGCAAGAGGGCGTTAAGCTTATATAGGTGACTTGAGCATGTTTAAAACATCAGCTCATCATCCTTTATGTTAAGTTGCTGAGAGTTTAGCAACATCAGTTGGAGTATGTTGAGGCCCAGGAGGCACCAGGGATGGGAGGCATGACAAGCCCAATGTCCCGGAGCAACAGGTGAGACGATATAATAGCTCCCAACATATCAGTGAACTCTGAAAAATATGAAATCAGATCCAAGCTTTGGCTTAGACTCACATCTGCTGTACAGCTCGCTGTCTTTATTATATGCCCAGCTACAAATCACATTACCATCAATAGCAGACCTCCAAAAGCATCACAGCTTGAAAGGAGAAAACAAACTTCCAGGCTCTCACTCCATAGGTACGCTTTTCCAGACCAGGGTTAACAGAGTTTCCTGGGCAGTGTGGTAAAGTGTGTGTGAGCTACTCTGTACAAAAGAAATCAAGGGCTGTCAACACTAAATTTTTCTCTGCCAGTTCTCTTAATTCACCTACGAGGTCACCAGCATGGTCTCCCACACGTCCTCAACCCTAAATTCATATAAGAAGTATAAGAAGCAACTAGGGAGCTTACAGTTTAAATAAATAAATAAATAAATAAACAAACAAACAAATAAAAGACAGATGCCCGCGTCCTACTGCAGACCCGTTAAACCAGGATTCCCGGGAGTCAGGTCCAGGTACTGATGTTTTTCTAAAATGCCTCCCATGTGATTTTAAGTTGTAGCCAGGGTTGAAAAGCATTAATAACTTCAAGAACAAATCCTATTTGGGACAATTGCTGATGAATGAGGTTCAGGTCAGGGGCAGACTGATTTCTATTTTGATAGCAACTGGAAACACTGGCTACCTTATCACTGCAAATCCCAAACTACCACAGCCAGACAAGACTCGTGGAGAGCGGAGATGTGAAAGGGATTCTCTCACTCCGAACCAAAGAATAAGCATATGTGTGAGAATTCTCTCTGATGTCTTTCACAGTTAAACCAGAGAGCAATTATTTAGTTGCAATCCACCATGTGACGTGGACATGAGACAGCCTCTCTGAATCAATCTCCTGGCCTCTAATGAAGACACAGGGATACCTGCCTGCAGGTATATGCAGGGAATCAGGCAAGAGCTGAGCGCAAAGTGGCATTCTGCCCCTACTCCAATAAGGAAATAAAAAATACAGCTAAGCCCTTTCCTCAAAAAACCTCCAATTTAAATAGAAAATTAAGATAAAAAGTTCATGAAATGTCCAAGCCCACTAATAAATTGACTATCACTTTAGATGGCACCAGATAGGTGATGGTTCATTGCCAAAATGGTTGCAGACACAAAACTTGGAGAGTAGGTTCAGAGGAGAAACAGCACAACATTACTCACCTGGGGTCCCTAACAATCAGGGACCATTTGCAAAGAAGAGTGGATTCGCTCTGAGACTGTAAAGATTGGGAAGGATTTGGATCAACTGAGAGAAGAAAGAAGGGCTTTCCTCGCAAAGGAATCCTGAGAATCAGTGCACAGGGCTACTGAATAAAAGGTCTGTTTTTCACTAATTTTTTTTTCTGATATGTTATGTTCTAATAGCCACATGTTTTCCTCTCCCTTCAAAGAAATCAGATGTGCTTTGCTATATTCTTTTTCACATAGTGTTTGTTGAGCAGGCCTCAGTATGTGGCAACCATAGGCGTGGGGAGCAGAGCGATGGATTGTGTCATTCTTTGACTCTGAAGTGTGGTTCAGGGCACTTCTTTGGGGAGAAGGGGTGATACCAGCCTTTGGAACTCCACGTTGATACCTTAGCACTGAGGAGGTGAGCCCTTGAGATTCCCAGTGTATCTCAGCGGCAGCAGCATGCGGCTTCACAAAATGGTGATAGCAATCCATTTCTTGAATCTGTAAGCCCTCAGTATTTAATCACTGAATGTGAAGATCTTTGTGATACAAAGTACACCATGTAAAATGATGTGGGACTGACTACAGCTTTCATACTCACCTGAGGGTTTCTTTGCTTCAAGACCTTTCTCCTTTCCCATTTGACAAAGATGAGAAATTGAAAAAGTGAGGAAGACCTTCGCTTTTTTTGGTACTCTATCAGGCTGAGAATTAGGCAGAGCCAATGAAACCTGCCTCTGAGGGAAAAGGTAGAAACTCCCTCTCCAAGGTTTGGAAGCCGTGAAACCCAAGGTGTGCTTTGCAGAGCAAGCATTTTTCTCCTTGGGCCGTCAACCCCTGTGCGCAGCAAGGGAATTTTAGCCCATTATGTTTCTGATTCATTTGCACTTAACTCATCAAGATATTGTTTTGTATGAGCTGTTTGATGTCCGAAGCACCTTATGAGCCTTTTTACGACCTTTTGTACTGAGAAGCTGGGAATTATGCCTAACCAAGAATAAAAAGAACTCAAAGGTTTGAGCTCAGTTCAAAATAGGGAACCCCTGGTTAGTCAAAGGCTAAACGGCTGGTCCTTTCTAAGTTTTGCTGCTTAATTGGAAAGAGACTCAGAGGACTATGAAACAAGAAACAATGAATCCTGAATTTACTTCAGACCTGGGGATGTTTGGGATTCATTAGTATGGGAAACTATATCCTCTTTTATATGCGGCCTGTTTTGAAAGGAATGGTGATTAGCAGATTTCATTTTGTTGTGTCCTGAGCAGCCGTTCTGTCAGAGGAATGAACTTGTTTGTACTAGTTAACTTTGCTGGAGTTTAGGAGTTGTATTTAAAACAGATTTTATCCTACAGTGATATTAATTTGATAGGATCCCTGATCTGTAAACCATTGGTTATCTTGGTCTCTCCTGATAAGGAAAAAAAGTGCTGAGGATTTCCAGTTGGTGAGCACATTTGGGCAGAATCTTTCACACGTCACAAATTGCAGATGGGAGGCAGTGATCTCGAACATGCAGTCACATTGCGTGACCATCTGACACCTTCCATTTAGAAAAATAATACTTTCCTCCCAGCATACGCTCCCTGCTGCAGCCAGCACCAAAAATTATGCCTGGGAGAGCCGTTGCTCCTAGAGCAGGGTCTTAAATATTTCTTAGGCATCTTTTAAAAGATTCATACTGCAGCAGCACCTAGCTCACACGCTAGACACCCTTTGAAAAATCCCAAAAAGGTGACTTCTCAAAGATGCAGCGGATAATAAAAAACATCCACAAAGAACAAAAGGGGTGGGAAGGTGGGGGCACTGGAAAGAGATGAAAAAAATTACACCAGACACATTTGTAAGGTGATTTATTCTTGTCTTCTCTGTGACTCGGGCATATTCACGTTAAAGTCAATGGACTTCTTTGTCGGCTCATTGCTAAGCCGCTTCACAGTGGCATCGAATTTCGCAGTCCCCAGGAGGGGGACTGGAGTCGCTGGGATTGTATAGAACTTGCTCACCCGCCAGTGTTCTGCACTAACCCCTGCTCATTTAAGACAAGGAAGAGCATCTCTGTACATTTAATGACCCCTGGCAATTGCAACGGCAGTGATTTCCGACAGACATGTTCAGGCAGAGATTTTTTTTAACGGGAAATTCAGAATTCTGATAGAATGTCCAAGTGGGCACAGCTTATTTGTTTATTAACAAAAGCTATGGCAGATTTTGTATTCAGTCGCCACACCCACACCCACACACACTCTATGCACATGCACATACTCATATGCAGAGCATGTGTGATTGTCCCCTGTTTCGCCCCAGAATGAAAACAAACACACTTCTCCAACCTGCTAGGCAGCTAATACCCATCTTGTGAGAATGAAGAGGGCCTGTGTAGCTGCTGTCCCACGACAACTAACCCCAGCCTGTTTTCTTAGACTCCTTTGGGGAGGTGGGGTGAGAGGAAGGGGTATTCTGTACCTCATCACAGAACAAAGGTGGCCAAAACAATCCGCCACCTGCTTTAAAAAAAAGTACTGCCTTCTTCCCATTTTCACACAGCTCTAGGTTTCGGGGGATTTCCCAGCAGTAGCAAGCTGATGGTTTGAAGGTTGTAAACGTTAGCTCTTACCAATATGTTTACAGAGAAAGCAACTTCTTTTTAGGAAAGCCAAAATGGTCCTTCCAAGATGAATAGACTGCTCTCCGTTCTTATAGCAAAAGGGAAGAGATAATCTGATAATTATGTGTAATAATAACACCATCTTTCAGTTTTATAATGGAGGGAAAGTGCTAGAAAAGTTGTTCCATCAGAGAGATAGACAGGTGTGTTTGTTCTCAAGAAAGCTCTAGTGTCCCCTGCAGAGGATTTGACTTAGTTTCCTGAGGCTTAAAAAAAGGGGGTGGGGGTGGGGATCAACACTCCTGCGTAAAATCAGTTCCACTTCTGCATCTGAGAGACATGAATAGCAAATGGAGGACTTTAAAAAGAAAAACAATGAACAAGCGAATGTTACTTTGATGAGGATGGCCTCTGAAAAACATCACTTCATAGGTTTTGTACATAGTTTAGCCTGTTGTAGTTCTTTCTAGATCTTTAACTGATAAAGTCTATAATAACAATACTCTTTGTCTTATGATCTAGCTCTCATTTTCTCCTTCCTTGTTTCTATTTGTACATGAATATTCAAACATATGCATACATATTTGTGTGCATGCAAGAAACTTAATCAGATACTGTGTGAAATAGCAAACAATATAAAACTTCTTTCTAAAACAATCTGTCTGCAGGGTCAACACATACTATAGTTTAGTACTAGGGTTGAATAGTATATGACTGCTCATGGTTTCATTAGATATCACTTGTAGGTATAGCGTCCATCTATTTGTCTACTAGATAGACACCTATTAATATTTATACTGTAACTTTAACCTTATCTCTAACTCGTTGACAAGGTATATTGTATGACCCATTACATTATCTAGGTCCTAGATAACTTAAATAAATGGAATGCCTAATTCCTAAAAGCTTCAGATAATTGAAGAAGTTTGATTTGAGCCTGAGCTATTGTTTATAGTGTCCAGATAACAGCCAAATTTCAGTTTGATATTGAATGTGGGAGTTCTATTATAACACTGAAAGATAATCATATTTTTTAAATATTTATTTTATTGTTTTTGATAGAGACAGAGAGAGACAGAGAGAAGGAGGAAGGCCTACAGCAGTCTCCATAGTTGTATGTCATCAGTTTTCAACATGGTTTTGTTCCACACAAGTGTGTGGGGGCCGTGAAGGGCAGGAACCAGGCTAAGAGCCTCTCGCATGGGAAGCATGCCCCCTTGACCCAGGAGTTGAATGGGTGGGAGGGAGAGGGCAGGAGGGGGTGAGAACCAAGCTGGGGGCCTCCCACATGGGAAGCACACCCCAGTTCAGCATATGGGTCTGCACAGGCCAGGGCCAAGATTAGATCCTGGGGCTGCAAAGTGAGCGCTTAACCCACTGAACCATCTCAGCTTCCCCTAATCATATTTATTCAGCACTTATATGCCAGGTATAGTTTTAAATGCTTTAAATGTATTTGAACAAGCTACTCTTTTTTTTAATTTATTGTTAAATTTATTGGGGTGACATTGGTTGGCAATATAGTTTCCAGGTGTACAAATCTACTTTACATCATCTATGCATTGCATTATGTGCTCACCGCCCAGAATCAGCTCTCCTCCCATCACCACATATCTGGTGCCCATTCCCATCTCCCCCACCCCCATGGAACTCTTCCTCCCTCCTCCTCCCTCCCCCCTTAACCTCAGGTAACCACCAAACTATTGAGTATGTCCATAATTTTATGTTTCTTTGTTACTTTCAGTTTTATATTCCACCTACAAGTGAGGTCATATGTTTCCTGATTCTTTCCGTCTGACTTATTTTGCTTAATAAGATGGTTTGAAGGTCCATCCATGTTGTCACGAATGACTATTTCATCTTTTCTGATCACTGAGCAGTATTCCATTGTGTAAATGTACCACAACTTCTTTATCCAGTCATCTATCAAAGGACAAGTCAAGCTCTTCTTATCTTCCTTTGCAAATAAGGAATCTAAGACACAGAGATGGTAATTAATCCTTCAACATAATATAGATAATGAGCAGTAAATCCAGTATTGGAACACTGGCAGACTAAATATATCACACATGCTCTACTCTTCTATGGTAGCTGCTTCCTTGGGATTCTGCTTAGGGACACTCACCTTTCATGCTTGGAAAGGCTGCCTCTTCAGGTAGAACTCTAATCAGGAGTAAACTGCATGGGGCAGAAGAAATTTTTTACGCTGGTTAAAGGGAGGGGATAGTTTGTATACTTGAGCTAGGTTTGAATCTATGATCTAAATTGATATTACATCATTTTATGCTGAGAATGCTAAGGCAGATAGAAGGAATCTAGATTATAATAACATCACTAACCCTACCCTGAGGATCTCTGACCTTTTAGATATGGGCTATCTCTAGCCTTATCATCTTTATAACTTTCTTTATGTTGTGTTATTGAACTATTAAATTTAAATTTGTATGCCTATTAATTACTAGAAAACCCATATTAACATTATCAATTTAATATTTGTTAATTCCCTGTAAAGCGGTATCAGGATTTCTGTCTAATATTTATTAAACCATTATGGTAAGGGGCAAAAAGATTTTATACGTCAGAGATTGTAACCATAACAAGAAAAAAATCAAACTTTAAATGAATGTTAATGGGGACATTTTAAATTGGAAAGCTTAGTGCCATAGTTAGATAGAGAATGTTGTGTTTCTTAAATTATAAAAATTTGTTTACGTGAATCAGAACTCATCAAGTATTGCCAGCAATGTATCTTAAGAGAGTTAGAACAGAGTAACATTTGTATAATGATTATTGTTAGACGCCATTTGCCAAATCCAGACTGAAGTGTCTTAACCAGTTTGTGATGTCTTTCTCAAAGTTGAAAAAAAAATTGTTATAAACTAAAAACACATAAGGTACACTAATCATGTCATTTTTATTTTTAATTGAAGCCATTCTGTGGTAGCTTTTATGAGGACAGATTCACACAACATTCCATAACTTTCCCTTTAATTGCTTCAATCAAACACACATCACTTAATACTAAATTTAAAAGATGCCAAACAGAACCTTTGGATGGGTGCTTTGCTGCCTGTTCTTTGATAAGAAAAGCAGAAATTCACCATTATTCATTCAAGAAGTATAAAAGGAGTGCCTATAATGGCACAGTTCTAGGGATATAACATTAAGTGAAACAGACAAAAAACAACTGTTCATATGGAGCATACATTCTAGTTGAGAGAGAGAGACAACAAACAAAATACTAAAACAAGTGAAAACAAAGCAGGAAGGGAGGATGGGGATGCCTCTGAGAGAGGGATTCATGATTTAAAGTAGGGTCCTCAAGACGGTGAGGTGGCAGATCCATGAATATCCAAGGAAAGAAAGTTTCAAGCAGAAAAAAACTGCAAAGCAAATGCCCTGGGGCAGTAGCCTGCAAGGCATTTTCAAGAATTAGCACAAGAGGAGATGCAGATGGCTCAGCAGGTTGAGTTCTCACCTTACAGCCCTGGGGTCCAAGAATTGACTCCTAGCCCCAGGCCTGTGGGGACCCATATGCTGAACTGGGGTGTACTTCCCATGCAGGAATCCCCTGTCCTGGTTCCTGCCCTGTGAGGCCTTGCGCCCCCCTGTATGGAATGAAATTATGTCAAAAACTGATGACCTACAACTGTGGAGACTGCTCTGGGCCCTCCCCACTTCTCTCTGTCTGTCTCTGTCAGAAACAACAAAATAAATCTTAAAAATAATAAATTAGCGCAAGGTTAGCTATAATCTCCCTAGCTGAGTGTGAGGTCTGTGAGGTGACAGGGATGGCCTGTGGAGGGAGACCTTGGAAAGCATTTGAGACAACTGTGACTTAAAATAGTCTCATAGAGAAAGGGCTAGAAAAAAGACATTTCATCATGGCTACCATTTAGTCAATATAGATCTTTTTGCTCTGTCTCTTAGTATGAACCAAGATCAATCTAATCTGTGTGTTTTTTTTCTTTACCATAATTCTACATAGCTTTGCAAATTAAATTTTTCTTCATTATCTTTCTAGGACTTTTATGAACTTTCATTTTTACAATGTCCAAATATCCATTGGTATTGTTAAAAATTTTCATTGATACTACTAAATGAGTTCTTTCCCCGGTCTGTGGAAAAGTTGTCTTCCCTAAAACCATCTCCTGGTGCCAAAAAGGTTGGGGGGACTGTTAAGCCTTAGAGGTTCTGAGATCCAAATCACCTCACTTTTTGTTACTATTGACCACTCGCAAGACTTAAATGCTAGCTTTCCACATGCTCATGACTCTGTCAAATGCCATTTTTCAAATTAAACTGAAATTTCTCATCTGCTGCTCTCTTCTTTTATTTTATGTTTGCCCTCTTTACTCTATTTTATCCCTTTATTATTCTTAGAAGCAACTTGGAAGAAGAGGAAATAATACAGTCATACCTTCTCTGATCTATACCTGTAATTCTGATTTTAAACATTTTCTAACTCTTATTTCTTAAACTTCCTTACTGAAAATAAAAAAGCTGAGAATATGTTGTTTTGATTTGGTTTCAAACTAAATAATGCCTAATAGAGTTGTTACTCTTAAAGATCTCTTTACAGATATTGAATATAATGAACGTATTCTGTAATTTAATGATTACAGTGTAAGCTATTGGTTGTCAGTTACTAAATATAAAACCAATGCATAGATAGCATCAGAAAAATATTTTACCTGTCCATCTGAAAAAGTCTCATCTTCATTGTATAAAATAATGGGGGCTTTATTCTAATAGAGGAGTGCTTTTGGTTAATGTTTTAGTTTCATAAATATTAATTTTATTTGTTCTAAAAAATGATACTAAAATATTAAATAAGGATTCTGGTAAGACACTGCTTTGAGCTTTCTGGCTGAAATACCCTGTATGAACCTAGGACTTGTCACCAGATTATATATAGGCTACTGCATAACCTCAGGTCCCCCAAGAAACCTATTTTCTTCTGGGGTCAGCCTAGCCTAAATTTATTGAGGTAGGTTCAGGGCACTGAAGTACCCATGCTGATATCTTACCATCAAAAGAAAAAATTGTCTCCTTAATCATTTTTTTTTTCTGACTGACCATAGATTGTTTAAAATACACATACACACACACGCGCACACACACTAATATGGCAAATCTCAGCATGCCCTTAGATCTGTGATTAAGCAGGATAAGCAATAACACTGACAAGTTGCCTTGATAAATTTCAGAAGCCAAATGAAACTGTTGGCCTCTTGGGAATAAATTCAGGGGAGGATGTTACACTACTCTTCTGGAATAGTCACAGGAGATTTCCCAGGACTCCACAAACTGAACAAAACATCTTGGAAAAAAAAAAGCAGAGCAAAGACAAAAATAAGGAAAGACTTAAAACCAGGTTTTTGTTTGTTTGTTTGTTTGTTTGTTTTGTAGCACCTATATTGAGATATTATTCACATAAAATAAAATAAAATGTACCCGATAAAGTGTACACTACAGGGGCTGTTAATATATCACAGTGATGCAGCCGTCATCACCCTCTACTTTTAAGACATTTTTATGGTCCCAAAAAGACATTTTGTAATTCTTAGTAATCACTCTCCTCTTTCCCTTCCCCTAGCTGCTGGCAACCACTAATCTTTCTGTCTTTCTGAATTTGCCTATTCTAGACTTTTCATGTACATGGAATCATACAATATATGGTCCTTTGTGTCTGGCTTTTTCCCTTAGCATAATGTTTTCAAGGTTCATCGATGTTGTAGCATGGATTAATATTTCATTCCTTTCAGTTGCCAATAATATTCCATGTATGATTATACCACATTTTGTTTATCTATTTATCAGTTGAAGGACATTAGATTGCTTCAAATTTTGAGCAATTATAAAGAATACTTTTATGAACATTTGTGTACAAGCATTTTTGTAGACATAGATTTTTATTTCTCTGGGGTATATTCTAGGGAGTAAAATGACAATTCATAAGGTTAAAACTATTGAGAAAATGCCAAACTGTTTTCCAAAATGGCCTTACTTTTTTATAATGGCAGTATATAAGAATTCCAATTTCTCCACATCTTCATCAATACTTTTTATTGTCTTTTTTAAGCTATCCTAGTGGATGTAAAGTGGCACCTTATTATGTTTTTTAAATTTGCACTTTCTTAATGAATAATAATGTTGAGCATCTCTTCATGTGCTTATTGACCATTTGCATATCTTTTAAAAAAAAATGTCTTATGTAAATCTTCTTATAAGTTGAGTTTATTTCTGGACTCTCCGTTTAGTTCCACTGATCTATGTCTATCCTTATGCCAGTTCCACACTATCTTGGCTTCAATAGCTTTATAGTAAGTTTTGAAATTAGGAAGTATGAGTCCTCTAACTTTGTTCTTCAATATTGTTTTTGCTATTTTGAGCTCTATCTTGTCATATGAATCTTAATATTCATTTTTTAGATTCTGAAAAAAAAAGGCAGCTGGATTTTGAATCCAATTACTTTATTTTTCCATGTATAAGATGTCCCCATGTATAATACTATCTCCACTTTTCCAATGTTAAGAAATCAATACATGGGTTATTCCCATGTGTAAGGCCCAATTTTTGGTCTAACAATTATAGATAAAAGTATCATCTTATACATGGCAAATATGGTATGTTGAATCTGTAGATCAATTTGGCACCTATATCCATCTCAACAATATTAAGTCTTTCAACTCATAAACATGGGATGTCTTTTCATTTATTCAATCCTATTTCATTTTTTTTCAACAACGTTTTTCAGTTTTTAGGGTACAAGTCTTACAATTGTTTGTTAAATTTATTCTTAAGTATTTTATTATAATTGATACCATTATAAGTAAAAATTTTTTCTTGATTTCATTTTCAGTTTGTTTATTGATAATATATAGAAACACAATTATTTTTTATATAATGATATTTTGTTCTGCAAACATGCTGAACTCATTTATTACTTCTAATATTTTTTGGGTACGGATTTCTCAGAATTTTCTCCATAAGATCATGTTATTTATGGAGTAGTAGTTTTACTTCTTTTATAAACTGTGTTTTTTAAATTCTTTGTCTTGCCTAATTGCCCTGTGTAGGACTTCTAATACAGAGTTGAACTGAACTACTGAGAGCAGATATTGTTGTCTTAATATTGATTTTAGGGGAAAACATACTTTTATTTACCAGAACTATGATATTATTATAGCTGTGGATTTATCAGGTTAAAGAGGTTCCTTTTTATTGCTAGATGGTTATATATTTGTATCATGAAAGAGTGTTAGATTTTGTCAAAATGCTTTTCCTGTACTCTTTGATATTATCCTGTCTTTTTTGTTCTTTGTTTTACTAATATTGTATGTCACACTGATTGATTTTTCAGCTGCTACACCAACCTTGCATTCCTAGGAAAAACCCCATTTGGTCATAGTATATAATTCGTTTTATATGTTGCTGACTATCAGTTTAATTTTAGTTGTGATCAAATACTCAGCACACTTTTTGAAATGTGATGACTTAATGTGAAACACTAAATATAACAATAATAGTAACATGCTTGCTCGACTCTGTGCCACACATTTTTACATCCATTAGCTCATTTACACTTCATACCAGCCCAATGAATTAGATCCTAAGATTATCCTAATTTTACAGATTATAAACCTGGTTCTCAGAGAAGTTATTGAACTTGCCCAAGGTCATAGAACTAGTGAGTGGAGAGGCTGGTATTCTAAACCAGGCAGTCTGACTCCATATTCCAGGAGCATATATCACAATATGAATACTCTTACCTAAATGAGAACTGTATCTTCTATTTTTATATTTGTTTCATCTGTCTGCTGTGTTCAGGGTTCAGGCTACTAAAGACGAATAAACAGTGCTGACTGATAAGAGTGTGTTTGTTTTGTTTTTGATTTTTCAGAAAGTACTCAAAAATCTCAGTTGCAAGATGAAGAGTTTTGAAATGATTTACCCCTAAATATAATGTTCTATAGAAAATTATCATTCACATTAAATATGAATTTAAATGAATTAACACTCCTCATTTTTTTCCTGATAAATGTCCCAGTTATTTAGGCATTCAGAGTCAACAGTGCCCCAAAGTACCCCAGACTCCAAATCTGAAATCCAGGGGCTAATATCTAAGTAGCCCATTCATCAATGCTACTCAGGTGAATCAAGTTTCAGAAGAGCCCTAATCTTTATCTGTAAGAAAAGTGGGGGAAAAGAGCCCCGCTCAACTCTCCCAGCCCTGACCTCTTATGATTCTGTGCTTCACTCTTTCACCAAGCAGCCCTGAGTGCTGTCAGCTCCGTGCTCCCCCCCCCCCCCCCACTGCCCGTCTGCAGCACTGCATGGCTTTGTGTTGCTTAAGGATAAACAGGTTGGAGTTGCATATGGTTAACATTTTTTGTTTGAGCTGGTGCAGGGAGAGATTGTTTAGCATCTGCAGGTCTCACATGGTGTCACGGGCAGTAAAGGAATGACTGAAGTAGTTGCAGACAGCATGGAGCCTACATTCTCTTTGCCTAAGAAATCATGGATAATTAAAATAACATGGATTGAATGCAAAGCATAAGAGCAGAGGCCTTGGAACAGAAACCCCCATCTCAACATGTGATCACCGTATTTACCTGTACTGTATGAGGCAATAAAAACCAGAGGAGAAAAGTAATAAAAACAAAACAGTAATAAAATCTTATATTTACATAATTTCTTTCTGCCCCGGGATCCCAAAGCATTTAATGCAAATTATATAGGAAAACCTGTCAGGGTACATGGGGCATAACTGGCAGAAGTGCTCATTAGTAATTACAGGGTGGCCAAAGGAACTAGAGACAAAATGTATTATAGAGAGTCCTGTTTGGGGTCTTCTGACTCATCCTCTTACCTTTATGACTCAGTGAACAATTACAAACATACTCTCACTTGTAATTTGTCAGTAGTGAGAATCATTCATTAAAAGGGCACAAATTCGACGAACTACATCAACCTGGAAGGGTGAAATTCATATCTACTTAAGGAATTGTCAAGTGCGCACTTTATTTCCTTTTAGATTCTCTTCATCGGTATTTCCCAGTGCAGAGTTGAAGGACAAGTCTTCCGTTTTTTTGTGCTCAGCCTTGCCAGGTTTCCCAGGCATCTTTCCTAGACGGGTTGAAATTCATATTGTAGTTATGAAATCACACTGGCTTTGCTGACTTTGAAAGCTTTGTAACAAATGTTAGCTCCAGCTGTTTTTGTCAGTGATCTACAGGCTAAGGTGGTCCTTTGTAGGTGTGCTCTTACGAATGCCATTAGAGTGTGTTCTACTAATAATCACATATTGAAAATTCCCACATAAATATCAGTTCAAGAGGTCAATTATGCTTGAAGCCAAGATTTCTTTTCTAAAAGAGTAGACAGTAATAAAATGGCTTCTTCCACAGAACACACGAACTTCTGAGAAAAATCTCTTGCTTTTCAACTCAACAAAGTCTCTTGTATATGACAGGCAAGTAGATGCCAGTTATAATACAGTTATTCATAATAATAATAGCGAATGCACACTACGTATGTATTCTGTAATGTCTTTAAACATACTACCTCGTTTAAGCCTCAACAAAATGATGAAGTAAGTATCATATTTGCTCCCATGTGAGGACGGCAAAACCAAAGTTTGAAATGGTTACATTATCTGCTAATGTCACATTAGCAAAGTGCCATTGATTCTAAAATGAAGTCACAATAAAATTATTCTTTAGTTTTATTTTTTTCTTGGGTTCTTATCTCTCGATAATAAGTCCAAGAAACAAGAGAAAGTAAACTCTCTAGTATGACTTTAAATGAAATATAAGTAAGGAGTAGAATCTCATCAAATAGGAAATGATACAACTAATACAAAATCATCCCTATATCCTAGGTATTGATATAATATCATTGTTTTTCATCAGTTCACCTAACAAAGACTGTATTTTTCATTGTTATAGTCATCACAAGTAAACTATTATAATGACAATTACATTAGAAAAATAAAGCACAGCATTATCTGCAGAGTTTTTACGTTCTACTTGATATGACTTGCTGTGATAAGATATAATAAATGCTATTATCTATTAGTGAATTTCTTAAACCTACTTATTTACTCAGGGTCAAATCTTAGTTTCCCCTTTAAAATCCTTCCAGCTCTAAAATTCAATAATTCTATAATTCTAGTTTATAGCAATTTTTTTTAAATATGCCTTTTTGTATTCATTATTCCTTTGTATGTTTTCAGAGTATAAAACGGTTAATTTTTTTCTTCTTTTTAATTCTTAAAAGTATTGAAGTGACATTGGTTGTTAAAAATTACATAGGTTCTGGGGTGGGGTGGGGCAGTAGGCAGGGGCATCAGATATAAAATTAATATTAACCAAGTATTCTGAAAAAGTCTCACACACATTGGATGTTCATTATAGCAATCTTGGCTCAGACAAACCTTCATGAATCAATGTGTTATAAAATAAAGTATTCCAGTAAGGCCGATAAATACTATTATCTGCTGTAGCTGCCCCAAATATTCTTCATAAATGATATTTTATACTACATGATTAAAAGTCACTGCCATCTTCCTTAAGGTTAAACCTGTGATAATTATGTAGTCACAAAATATTTTTTAAATGCTGCACAGAATTTTATCATATCATTTATGAAGAAGTAAAGAATTACAAAGACTAGAACATTTTCAAATCAGCAAAGAATAATGTCTAATATTTCTTGAGCATTTGCTCTGTCCAACACTGTATAGACATTGTTCTATTTCAATTAAATGCATTTACATTTTTTTATTTTATAATGCTTCTTTGTGCTTCTTCATACCCCAATTTTCTCATCTGTAAACTGGTAATTTTAATAGTGAGCCAAAAATCATGGCTAGGACTTTTTGAGCATTCCCTCATTTAATACTCACAATAACCCTATAACATAATGAAGTAGATAATTCATATTCTATGCAACATATTATTTAGAATCTCCACATTGTATTTGAATTGTGATTCTCAAACATTCCCTTTTTATTAATAGCAGAGACTAATATTGTTCATCCAACATCTGGTCTCCCCCTCTTCCTAAGAGAACCCTGACTCTTTTGAGGGTGCCAGTGTGCCCACCTAAACCCAGCATTCCCAGCCTCTCCTGTAGTGAAAGGTGTTTCTGTGGCATACTTCTGGACAATGATACAGAAACAGGATTTCTGGGCAAGGAATTCTGACTAAGCCTTTTAAAATTGGACAGTCTTAGCAGACTTGTTCCCTTTGCTACCTTCCCCTTTATCCTTCCCTTTCTTCCCATCTAAAATGTTGGAGCACCAGCTGCCATTATGACAATGCGGCCACTCAATTAGGATGGCAGAGCAGGAATTTAGAAGTCGTGGTCTCTGATGATATGTAGAGACCCCACTCCCCAGCACTAGCTTTCTCATTGTCTGAGGGAAAATAAGCCCTATACCTTGTTTAAGTCACTTTTTATTGTTTATTTTCCTCCTATAGAGAGGTATGTGCAGCAAAAGTCCATCTCTAACAAAAGTGCAACAGGAAACTTCAGACATCCTTGCAGAAATGAAGAAGGGAGTGCTTAAATCGGTCCTGACCAATTAGAACAATCATCTCCCTCCAATGTCCTAAGAGTAAACATGAGGAGGGCTTCATTCAACTGCTTTCTGTTATTCAAAAGTCCAAAATCCCACAAAGGCCTTAATGGCCCCACCTTAAACATTTCCCTAACTAAAGCCAACATTGACCACATTCTTATCAAATGGTCTAGAATATTTAATGTCAGCATAGTATGTTTTGGTACTTGCTTTTATTTTGCTTATCATATTATGATTTTCCTGTATAGTTCCATTGACTTACATTTGTTATTTTGTTCTTTTTCTTTTTTTAAAGATTTATTTTATTGTTTTGAGAGCAGAGAGAGAGAGAGAGAGAGAAAGGGGGAAGGCCCAGAGCAGTCTCCATAGTTGTACATCATTAGTTGTGACATGGTTTCATTCCACACAGGTGGATGTGGGCTGTGCAGGGCAGGAACCAAGCTGGGGGGCCTCCACATGGGAGGCAAGAACCTTCACCTCTGAGCCATCTTGGTGGTTACCAGTTGGGCCGAAGTTCAGCATATGGGTTTGCACAGGCTGGGGCCTGGATTCAATCCCTGGACCTTGAGGTTGCAAGGCAGGCACTCAAACTGCTGAGCTATCCTGGTTCCCCTGGTTTTTCTTTCTTTCTTTCCTTCTTTCTTTCTTTCTTTCTTTCTTTCTTTCTTCTTTCTTTCTTTCTTTCTTTCTTTCTTCTTTCCCTCCCTCCCTCCTTCCCTTCCTTCCTTCCTTCCTTCCTTCCTTCCTTTCTTTTTGCTAAATAGTAACTGAAACTTTTGGCAAATAAAAAGTGTGTGTGTGTGTGTGTGTGTTACATGCTTTTACAAATAGATTGTAAACTCCTACATACATTAACTTTCTTATTGATTATTGGAATAAACATTTGTCCCACCTTAACTTTTGATTATCAAACAGTGGTAGAGGACAGTGGTTCTTTTATCATGGCATAACTACTTCTCTATAGCAAATTGATAATGTGTTTCCTGCTCACTGCTAACCACAGTTTTAGCCACATAGCAGATAGTCAATAAATCCTTGGATGCAAAATGCAATTGAATATAAGTATACCACTTTGATTTCTATATCCAGGTGGTTATGTTACTTTTAAAGCAAAAATTCTGAGTTACTCACATTTTTTATTTTCCAATGCTTCTCTGTACTTCTTTAATACCCCAATTTTTCTCACCTGTGAAGTGGTAATTTTAATAGTGAACCAAAATAATAGAAACAAAAAAGAAACAAAATGCTAATCATAAAGCATATAAAACAGTGTATAGTTTTGTTTTCATTGTTAAATTTATTGGGGTGACATTGGTTGGTAAAAATTATATAGGTTCCAGGTGTACAATTCTACATCACATCATCTCTGTGTTGCATTATGTGCTCACCACCCAGAGGCAGTTCTCCTTCCATCAGCATATAATTGACACTCCTTCCCTCCTCCCACACCCACCTCCTCCTTTGCCCTAAGGTAACTATGAAACTATTGACTGTGTTCATGAGTTTTTGCTTCTTTGTTGTTTTCAGTTTTATATTCCATCTATAAGTGAAGTCATATGTTTCTTGATTTTTTTTTCAGTCTGATTTATTTTGCTTAATATGATGGTCTCAAGGTCCATTCATGGACTGGATAGAGAAGTTGTGGTACATTTACACGGCGGAATACTACTTAGCAATAAGAAAAGATGCAATACAGACATTTGTGACAACAGTGTTTAGTACATAATAAATATCCAATAATTACTTGGTATTATTTGTATTATTATCTTCCTCTGACCTCTTCTACTTGGTTAAAGTGGTATATTCATTTTTAGTCATCAAAATTTAGAGGTTGGGATGATATACTAAAATTATATCATCATTCTAATTATGATGTCATTAAATTGCATACTGTTTTAATAACTAATCATTTCCATCATTAAAATCTAGCAGACATCAGTGATAACTTAGTAAAACATAGTGACAGATGTTAGAGCAACACAATCCCTTCAGCTACCTTTTTATATATATTTCAATAAAAAACAAAGTGCCCATGGAAGATATAATCATGACTAATATTGGTTCTTGCCTGAAAAGATGTTTAAGAGGTATACATACTGCAAACAAATAGACCCCATCAATCATATTCTGTTTTAGTTTCCATACCACTCTGTACCATTGGGTGTGCCAGGCCCCTTCTTATTTCCAAAGTGGTGCCTTTAAAAAGTGTCTTCACAGCCATTTGGGTGGAACTCAGCAATATCTGGAGGCTGTGAAATGATTGTAAAGGAAATGTTGTTAATGGACAGCCTTCAAGCACTGAACCACAGGGGAACAGGAAAAGCGCTGCTTACCAGTTTTTTATCTCCCTTCTTTGATATTTTCTCTCTAGATGTTGATGGTATTCCTCCCCACGTGATTCCACAAGATCAGTATCTAACCCTGACCTCCTATAAAGTCATGTCAAACACAATCTAACAGTCTCAGAGCTTCATGGGAGGATGAAGAAGTGGTAAGAGGGAATCTTCTGCCTCTCTCTTTATCTTTTTAGTTTGTTGTTAGGCCCTGAATTCTTTTAAATAATCTAAGTCTAAATTTTAAAGAAAAATCATAAAACACTAACAACTATGCTATAGCTGAAAATGTATATAATATTAAGTTTGAATAACTGTGAAATCAAAATGACAAATGCTTTAAAGAAAAGATGAACTCGCAGTTTCTGAACTGTTTGAAACAAAATAATTGAAAGACTTCAAAAAACTGGCAAAAGTATTTATAACATATATAACTAAAGTTTTACTAACTTTAATATATCTAGGAATCTTACAAATTAATTTTTAAAAAAGAACATATATTTCAATAAACAAGTGAGCAAAGAATATGA
>PVKE010020074.1:0-27840 GCA_004027555.1 Craseonycteris thonglongyai
TATTGTGTGCCCATCACTCAGTATCAGTTCCCCTTCCATCACCTTATATCTAGTGCCCACTCCCACCTCCCCCCACAACTGTCCCCCCGCTCCTCCCCCCTATCCTGGTAACCACCAAACCATTGAGTGTGTTATTAAAATGATTCTTTACTCCATCTCAGTGTGCACTGTCTGCTTTAATTAGATGTCCTTTTCTCCCTGAGCACAGCACTCCTGCCGTTCCACTTAGGTGGAATCTTGTCACACCTCCCTTCCACAGCTTGGTCCTTCAAAGCCTTCCTGCTTGGAGCACTATCTGGGGAATAGATGAGGCAGTGTAGAAGAGCAACTCCACGATTATTAGTCCAAGGTCCATTTTTCATGAAGACTTTCTTGACTATACCAGGTGTTGGAAAGCAAAATAATGAGCAATAACACTGTTCACAAAATGAATGATTCTATTTAAAGTAAAATAATATTTTAGAAATAGGCAGTATTCTAAAAAGCCAAGGGAAAATAATGTGTGTCCACTCATGTGTCCATACACATCCACACAGGTCATAAAAGTGAAAGAACATGAAGAAGGCCAGTTTAAACTAACCAATAAATATGAAGTAAATATCAGATTTTTCTTTTTGCATAATTTTGATAGTGTTATAGTTTCTTCACATTATAAAGAAACCCATTTGCATTAGCATCAAAGAAGGACTGTAGAAATGCCAAACAAGGTAAACTCAGCTATCAAACATTTTTTTTTTTTAATGAAAGAAGAGCTGGAATATGAAGCTCTGAAAATGCCCCAAATTCAAGACTAATTCTGAGTGACAATCTGGGTGGAGGCAGGAAGGGAACAAAGAATGAGACATCCCCCCAAAAGAAAGAAAAATGTGTATATATAATATACTCATATCTCCAATATGTCCAAACATGTGTATTTAAGAATGTCTGGAGGATTAGACCTGTAGCTTCTTTCACTCCCTTTGACAGGCCTATAGGGTCAATAATCATGGGGTTGCATTGCCTCACTTGTTCCCCAGATATTGCTGCAGGCAGGAAACCGCACGTGGGGAAGATGGAAACGCATCGTGCATGTACTCTGAGAGTTGGCCTGGAAATACGGGAATCAAGGTGGCCAGGGGCTTAGCTTGGTCTCCTCGCCCTTGTTGGGATTGTTCACAATTGGCTAGAGAGCAGGGATTCAACACTAGACCTCATTGATCTCCATTCCTCTGATCCCCTATAGTAATTAACATGCTATCATCCAAATTAGCAGCTAATTACATTCGCTCTTTAATTATTTATGTATTCATTTTTACTCTTTTAACTATAATGGCGATCCTTGAGGGCAGAAACTATTCTGCAGAATTATTTCTGTTATCTCAGTGTTTAATGGAATGCTGAGTGCAAAGGAAGTGCATCATGTGTGAACGGGTTCACACACTGGAGAAGTCCATTGTGTTTAGGAACATTTTTTTACTAAGACTTGGTTTTAATAGCTCCATCATCAGGAATTCAGTTTTTATTTGAAGCTATTAAGTTTCCACTCGATAAAAATAGCATTAATTGTGCCCTTATTATGTGTAGAGTGTTTTCACATATGTTATTTAACTTATCACAACCAGAGGCAGACCCAAGAAGAACACCATCTGGGCCATGGCCCGGAATACTATTCTAATAGCACTAAAAATCCACGAGCACTTACAAATTCCTTGAAGACAAAGGGATTCTTATTTATTAGAAATTTTCTAAGATCTGCTACTCAAAATACGGTTCAAGAACCAGCATCACAGGCAAAATCTGGGAGTTTGTCAGACAAGCAGAATCTCAGGCCCCACCCAGAATCTTAGGCCCCACCCAGAAATGATTTGTATATTATAAGTAACAAGATAACCAAGGACCACAGTGAAGTTTAAAAACCAGTCTCAGGGCCAGTGTGTGGTTGGAGGTACCACTTTTGTAAACTACTTAGTGGGACTTCTATCCCAAGAGACACACTCATGGTTGCTCACTAAGCTGACTCTTTGGGTGGGTGAATGTTGCAAATTTCAGGGCTTTTCTTTTGCTAAATGAGTAGAGGGTCAGAACTAAACTGCTCGTGATACAGCAGAGCCTAAGAGTTGCTAGTAATACGAGCAACTTGACTTTCAAGTCAGACTCAGCATAGACAATATTCTACATTCAATTCAAAACAAACATTTTTTAAAATGTGGATGTGAAAAGGCAGCTTCCTCACTAGGCAGTAGGCATCCTGGCCTTCTCAGAGTTTTCCAAACTCACCCAGTGTGTCTGAGATCCTTTGCACTTGCTGCTCCCTCTTCATGGAACACACTTCTTCCAGGTCTGTAGTTGGCTGCCTCTGTGTTTGTCATTTAGGCGACCTCTTTGGAGTTTTTCTTAGGCATCCTCATTAAAATAGCCCTGTAATCTCTATTTCTTTATCCTACTGCATAATAGCATTTATTACTCTCTAAACGTTTCTCCTTTCTTGATTCCTCCCTCTCTTTACTTAGTTACGTGTTATCTACCCTAGATCATTAACTCCATGAGAGGAGATGTGTTGCCTTTGTTATTTGCCATCCTATTTCCTGCTCTGGTACATGGTAGATTGCTCAGCAAATAGTTGCTGAATGAATAAATGAGTCAACAGATCGGAAATCAAAACAGTTGCTAAGATCAATATGCTTTGCTTATATGCCATTCTAATATATAATAAGCTCTCCAGGGGAAGCCAGGATGGCTCAGTGGGTTAAGCGCTCACTTTGCAGCGCCGGGGACCAGGGATCAAATCCCGGCCCCAGCCCGTGTGGAACCATATGCTGAACTGGGAGCTCCCCCAGTTCAGTTCTCTCTCTGTCTCTGTATCTCTCTCTGTCTCTGTCAAAAAAAATAAAAATAAAAATATAAGCTCTCCAGTAATCACCCCCAACTTTAAGTTCAGCCCCAATTTGCATTAGATTTTTAATTGTTCCCTTTGAGATGTGAGATAGTTTGTTATAAATACAGGATATAGATGAAGAGTTAGAAACCTTTTTTTATTTTTTAAGCAACTATTCATTGAGTGTTTTCAATTCACTCAATGATGAAGTACTGCCTGCCCTACGTACGTGGTTCTGCCATAGATTAATGCATGACTTTGCTCCTAAGTTACTAAGCCTGTTTAGCACTTCAGTTTCTTCATGTATAAAATGGCTCTTATAATATTACCTAATTTATGGATTGTTGAGATTATAAATTGGAGCAATGCATTGAAAATGCTTATTATAGAGTCTGGCATATACTAAGCACTCAATATATATCAATATTAGCTTCAGAAAATTTAGACAGTTGGTGCTTAGGAAGGGAAAGAATTATCTTTCTAATCAAAATATATAATAGGTGGTGTTTAAAAATAATTTCAAATATTTTTCAAAGTACTTTCATCATATTCTTTTCTATTATTGTGATATATTTACTTCATTTTATCTTCAGAGAAAAAATAAATGTGTTTATCAAGTTTCTTTTATTTCTTTAATCCTTCCCTGTTGCATGCCTGTTTTGGGTTACAGTATGTTAAAACAGGATATTTTATATGGTTTAATTTTAATTTTTGCTATATTATTAAAATTTAACATGTATAATTTATGAGTCTTAAATTTATACAGTAACCCTCCTGATCTGCAGGGGAAACATTCTAAGACCCCAAGGGATGTCTGAAGCCCTGGATAGTATGGAACCCTATATATACTATGTTTTTTCCTATATCTATATATCCATGGTAAAGTTTAATTTATAAATTAGGTACGGTAAGTCATTATCAACAACTAACACTAAAATAGAACAATTGTAACAATATACTGTAGTAACAGTGATGTGAATGTTGTCCCCCTCTCTCTCTCTCAAAATACATTATTGTAGTATATTCACCTTTCTTCTTGTGATGATGAGAGATTCTACAATGTCTACTTAATAAGATGAAATGAGGTATATAATGCAGGCATTGTGATGTAGCTTTATGCTACTATTGACCTTCTGACAATAAGGCTTACTTAACCATAAGAACGGTGATACTGCAACATTTAATGTGATAACCACAAAGGCTACTACGTGACTAACAGAACGGGAGCACATGCAGTGCGTAGATAGCCAGAGATGGTTCAAGTCCTGGGTGGGAAGGGGCAGGACCGAGTGAGATTTCATCACGCTACTAAAACAGCATGCAATTTAAAATGATGAGTTATTTCTAGAGTTATGATTCAATATGTTGGGGCTGTGGTTGACTGTGGGTTACAGAAACAAAAACAGTAGATAAGGTGGGACTATTGTAGCTTCATTAAATTGTGCATATGTATGCATCCACCTAATAAACATCCAGATTAAAATATAAAACAAGACTAGATCATCAGAAGTCATCCTTTCCGGTCTCCCCCATATATCACTACTAATTAACTAATATCATCGTGGATTGGTTTTCACTGTCTTGTAAATTTTGTATCTGTAATCATTTATACTCTGTTTGTTTGTTTGTTTGTTTGGCTTCTTTTACTCAACATTATGCCTGTGAACGTTTCCCAGATTGTTGTACACAGCAGTATATTGCTCATTTTAGTTGCTGCATAATATATTGTTGCATAAGAATCTCATAATTTATCCATTCAAAGATTCTGATAAGTGTGGGTAGTAGTATCACACAGTATTTTTAATTTGCACTTTCTCAATAAATAGTGGTGGAAATATTTTCTTATGCTTACTGAATGCCCCTATATTGTCTTTAATGAAGTACCTATTCAAATCCCTTGCCCATTTAAAATTTTGGTTTGCTTGCCTTTCTATTGTTGATTTGGGAGTTTTAGATATTTTGAATATAAATGTCAGTTGAGTAAATGTGTTGGAAATAATTACTACAATTCAGTGTCCTGTATTTTTACTAACTAATGGTATCTTTTTTTTTTAATGATAAAGATTTTTTAAATATTTATTTATTTATTTTTATTGTTTTTGACAGAGAGAGAGAGAGAGAGAGATACAGAGACAGAGAGAGAACTGAACTGGGGGCACTCCCCAGCTCAGCATATGGGTCCACAAGGGCCGGGGCCAGGATTCGATCCCAGGTCCCCGGCGCTGCAAAGTGAGTGCTTAACCCTCTGAGCCATCCCGGCTTCCCCAGTAATGATATCTTTTGGTGAACAGAAATTTTTATTTTAATTTAGTCCAATTCATAATTCCTATAATGTAAAAATAACCTGAATGAGATTAAAAACTATAAATCTATAAGCCAAGAAAGTTGGTGATCCCAAAGCAGGTACATAGAAGGGAAACCACAACAGAGCATACTGAAATGGAATTGTTAAAAATAAATGATAAATTAAAAAATAAATAGAAGGCCCAATTTACTAACAGCAGGAATGGACATGGGGTCATTTTATGGAAGCATTTTGTAAAATTATTTTATGTGTACGGCATTACCTTGATTCAAGACTAAGTAAAAACATTCCATAAGAACCACAGACCAAGAGTCCTCATGAACACAGATACAAAATCCTTAAGTAAAGTTTGGCAAATCAATTATAGCAAAATATAAAGAAGAAAAGGCATCATGTCAAAATTGTGTTTATTCCAAGAATGGAAGGTTGATTTAACATTTAAAAATCAATGTTATTCGTTATCTTGAAAGGAGAAAAAAAATCTTACAATAATTCTATTAAGGCATAAAAGGTATTTGACAAAATTCATACCTATTTATAGTATAAATTTGCAGGAGTTGTAATGGGAGGAAATTTGCTTATTTTGATAAAATACATCTTTGAAAAATATGCAACAATTTTTTTTATTGTTAAATGTATAGGGGTGACATTGGTTGGTAAAAATTACATAGGTTCCAGTTCATGGACAATGTAATATAGAATTGCCACTAATATATAATGGTGGAAAACTAAACACTTCCTTCCTGAGCCTGGAATTAAAACAAAGGTGTCTGCTTTCTGCACTTCTATTCAATATAATTCTGAAAGACCATGTAATAATTCAGATTAAGAAGAAGTAAAACTCTCTAAATTTACAGGTGACATGATTATGTGTGTATACAACTTTATGTAATGTACAAGGAACAATTGAACTAATACATGAATTTTGAAATTCTCAGGAAGCAAGAACAGTAATCAGAAATAAATTATGTATTTGTACATTAACAAAAAACTGGAAATTAAAATATAAAATATTTCTATTTAAAATATATGAACTATGTAAGGGATACATTTAAGAATATGTTTAAAAGCTCTTCACTGGTATAAATTAAAAATTCTGAGAGAATTTAAAGATCTTAGATAAGAATATATTATGATCATGTATTTTAAGATTCAATATTGTTAAGATTTAGTTCTTCTCAAATTAATCTATAGGTTCTACACAATTCCAATAAATTTTTTAAAAGATTAAAAGAAAATTTTGGCACACCGATTCTAAACATTATGTGGAAATGTAAAGGATTAGAATAGCCAGAACAATTTTGGAAAGAAAAATAAAGAAGAAGCAAGGGCATCCACTGTTTTCACAACTTAAACTATCAATTGATCAAGACAGTGTAGCATTGGCATGCAGATGGATACATGGATTACTGAAACCTAATAGTGAGTCTAGAAATCCACCCACACTTACGTGGTGAATTGCTTTGCAACACAGAAATTAAAGTAATTAAATAGGAAAATTGTCTTCAACAATGGTGAAGGAATAAATAAATCTTCTCATGAAAAGAATCTTAATCTTTAACTCTTGTCATACAAAAATAAAGTTGAGGGAAAGCTAGAATGGCTCATCGGGTTAAGCGCTCGCTTTGAAGCCCCGGGGACCGAGGATTGAATCCCGCCCGGCCCATGTGGACCCATATGCTGAACTGGGGTGTGCCCTCAGTTCAGTTCTTGCCTGGACCTATGTGAGAGGCTCCCGGCCCAGTTCCTGCCCTGCGCAGCCCTGTGCCCACCTGTGGAGTGAAACTATATGGAAAACTCATGTCAACTATGGAGACTGCTCTGGGCCCGCCCCCTTCTCTCTGTCTTTCTCTGTCTCTGTTTCTCTCTGTCAAAAATCAATAAAATAAATCTTAAAAAAAAAAAAAAGTAAGTTGAAATGGATTATAGCCCTTAACTAAAAGCTAAAAATACAAAACTTTTTGAAGAAAACACAGGGGAAACATTTGTAACTCTGTTATAAGCAAAGATTTCTTAGAAACCATAAGTACTAGCAAAATGTGTATATACCATACACACACACACACACACACACACACACACACACACACTTTTCTGGTACTGTGGCAGGTCCTGTAAGATTAAACAAAGTTTTATCTTCTGCCTAGATCTTTGAGATAGAGTTCGTAGATAGCACAAAGGAGACAAGATATAAAGTTAGTAAACAATTTGGGAATGATTTAAAGTTGTTCACAAAAAAATGCTGAATTTAACGGTATCCAAAGCTGGAGGGTGATGGAAGGGGAGAAAAACGAAGGCGAGCTGGAATTATAGAGGACAGACTGCTTGGAGGTGACGCAAACTGAACTGGATCTTGTTTGGAGCTCTGTAATGGGGGTTAAGTCTGGGTTAAGATGGGGTATTAAAGGAATCTGAGAAGATAGACCTGCTTCCAGCAGACAGCTAGCTTATGACAGGGATTAGCCAAATAAGGATAGTCATAAAATAGACAGAAAAAATATTTTAATCCATTATGTCCATGAGACACAAATTTAGTAGATATCTTGCCAGAGGTCACATACTTAGTGGCAGATATAGGACTAAAGCAGTCTTCTGATTCTGCCCTGGTGTTTTGTTCCTCATAGGCACACTTTTCCTGGTGCTAAGGAAGAGCCATAAAAGAGTTATGACATTTTTTTTACCTGAAAATTTGAAAAGAAGTATTGCCTGGGCTCCAAATAAATGGATTCATTTGGAACATATATATATATAAAAGGCTGATGCATAATTTGGGGGGGGGGCAGTGGGTTGATGTGGAACATAAGCGGATGATTATGACCTATTCATGAGAGTGTTGACAACTGAGAAAGAATGACATACTCAAGATGGAATCACACAAAGCTGGAAGACACATCACCACTCAAATCCTATTAAAATAACTTGTTCACTAAACACATATGTGTTCTGGTTGCACATAATTCCTACCTCCTGAGTTGCTGGAATTATCTCTGGCAAGATTATCCAGAGCTCCTTGAGAGCAGGCTGTGTGCCTTTCTTATTCACCATAGCATTTCCAGGATCTAACAAAATACTTGGCTAATAGTTCCTTTTGAATAAATCTTTGCTTAAGCGAATTAAGTTTATTTTTTTCTATTGTGTTATGAACAAAAGGCACACACATGAACAATACATTTGCCATTTTCATATCTTGCTGTTCATGATATAAATTGGTTCAATACTTTGTTAAATAAAGATATTTGGCAATAAATGTAAAAGCTATAGAATTGCATATGCTGCTTTAAGTTATTAAAATCCAACATCTAGATACTTATCCCAAGGAAATCATAAAAAGAAGCAAAGACTATTTATGAAACTTTGCAAAAGCTACTATTTATGAGTCTTTATAAAAGCTGTTGAAAATGAAAAAAAAGCTATAATAATAGAAGCAGCCAGAATATCTAACAATAGAGAAAGATACAATAAAATATGCTAGCTTCAATATGGACACGTTAAAAAGATAACTATGAATACTACATAAAATGTGGAAAATGTAAAATATATATTAAGTAAAAATAGAATGCAATGCAATAGCTATATACTATAAAATCCAAACTATATAAAATGCATAACTATGCTAGAAGGCCATACAAATGATAATAGTCCAGTAGGATAGAAGGTTTATAAATTCAGGTGGATTCAAAATGCTCTTTATGCGTAGTCACAGTGGGTTGTGTGGTTTGGAAGGTGTGAAGATTGATGAGAGCTTCTGGAGTTAGGTTCCAGGTTTGCAACTCAGAGTTAAGCAACTCTCAGTGTTTACTTGGGCAAGATATGTAATATACCTTATTTAACTTTGTGAAGCTCACATTAAGAAATGGCGATAAGAAAATTTTGAAAGTGTAAAACAATGCGAATATTCAAGATTATTATCATTCCCACTGGTCTTTATGCCAGTAAGGAGTATGCTATTGAATGTTGATGGTTCTTAATACCATGTCCCCTGTAAACAAGTACTTAATCATGAGAGCCCACAGACTTAAAATGTTTGTGGGCTGGTAGCTATTAAGTATCAGTACCTAGAAGTGGTAGCAACATGAACCAGTCTGAATGTTCCAGAATTGTGGACAAGGGGAGAGAGAAAAGCAACATTGATTCTCTACTGCTACATTCATCTTTCTATATGTTGAAGAGTTTGTCCTCTATATGCGAGAGTATACACCCTTTAGACACAACATGTCTCCAGTTAGTATTTGCTAATCAGTTACTTCCTTTCCTGAAAAATTATGTTCCAATGCCTAGTCTAAAAATAATTACAGGTACACTGTCTGCCACTACATACCATTGCATTTCTCTTTCCCTGCACTATTTATGACTTTAGGTGATACATTCATTGGAACAAGAGCTCTTGCTTGTTTTGGCACAGTTTGTCCTACTTTGGTGTGCTGGTTATAGACCGATAGCAAAACTGACTGCTAGAAATAGGAATGCAGGATAGAAATAACCCAAAATCTCCCATGAGAACATGAACTTGGTAATATATTCTGAAGGATATAAAATTAGATTGTAGCTAAGGAGGGTGAAACTACATTTTTTGTTTTATCTTTGACTTTCTGCACAACCTTGGAAAAAATTCCCCGTATTCTACGTAGTAGTGCCACATTGGTTCAACCTTTGCTGATCAACCCAAGATTCTATTGCTTGAATAGCTTGGAAAAGGAATGGCTTTCGTCTTACTCATTAACCATATTCACAAGGGTTAGCTAGCTACTCATAACAGACTAGCCATTTTACTAGTCTGTTATTAGTAATTTGTTCTCACCTTTTTTAATGCAGTGAAAGGGCCTGCTCCTTCTACTTTTTTTAATAAAAAAGATATATTGTTTGGGAGAAGGTGTGTAAGAGAAAGAGACAGAGAGAAGGGGAGAGGGCACAGAGCAGTCTCCATAGGTGTACATCGTTAGTTGTGGCATGGTTTCATTCCACACAGGTGGATGGGGGGCCACATGGGGCAGGAACTGAACTGGGGGCCTCCGCATGGGAGGCGAGAACCTTTCCAAGTAGTTACCAGTTACACCGCCGTTCAGTACCTGGGTTTTCATGGGCTGAGACTGGGAATTGGACTCCAGACCTCCCAATTGCGAGGCAAGTGCTCAACTACTATCTCAGCATCCCTGCCTGTTCCACTTCTTCATATGTTTGTTCCAACGTTTTTGTTTTTGTTTTAATTATACTTTTTCTTACTCATCCTTTATATATTATTTAAGCTCTAAGAGTACCCTTTCCTGTCATTGAGGCAAATAAGTATTTAATAGAAACTTATGTACACATTGTTTAATAAATGATTGCTTGTGAAACTGTCAAACACTTTTATATTCATATCTCATTAATATAATATAAGGAAACTGCCTATTAAAAAGTCTGTAATGTGAATTCACTAAATGCTAGTTTCTAACCTTCCTTTCATCTGGGTTTTAGAATGCACTTGAGCTATAGGTAGGCCATGTATTATCTTTATTTTACAAATTTAAGAAAGTAAATATTTCAGAGAGACTAAAATTTAAAATGTCCAAGGTCTAATAGCCACTAAAGAGGGACAGGGGGACTCGAGTTTGTTTACTTATTAGCTCATTAACTCAAGATATAATATTTAAGAATCAGCTATACTGTAGCTATAGTTTCAGGTTATGATAGCTTATTCTAGTGGTGGTAAAACTTCTCACTGCACCATCTTTCCCAAGTGGGTCATGATCTTGTCCCCGAGGGTCTTTTAATCTACAGGGATTAAATAAATTTATAACATTGATTTTTTGTATTACCGGTATTTAATTTATTCACCAAAAAGAAAAAAGAACAAAACTGCTTTCTAGGTATACAAAACTGTGGTAAAAACTGTACCAAAGCAAGAAATATATTATTTTTCCTCCATGTGTTTGCAACAATTTGCCTGTTTACCAAGGTCACTGTTAATGGTGGTTCTGTGATGTCGGAGGGGCAAAGACCATAAAGAAGTAGCATGAACTTCGGTATTGGATTTGACACTGAATATCAGCTCTTCTGTTTATTGGTTTTGGGTATCAGGACATGTTATTTTTACTTTTCTAGGTGTTAGTTGTCTCATTTGGTAAATTGGAGATAGAGCTTTCAGAATCAGAGAAGTACAGGACCAGCCTAGAATGTGACCTGGAGTACAGAAGTGTTCAATAAACCTTACCTCTTTCTCCCTCTGGTAATGGAAGCTGCTATACCCTGGATGCTGCAGTACCACTGAGCAAAGTGCTAGAACCGCAGCACCTCAACAGCACCGAAGGCCAGGCTTGCAGACGGTTAGCTCCTATGCTCTCACTCCTACAACTCGGCATGACAATCTGACGCAGCTCTCTGCCCACCCCCTCGGCTCCTTGACTGTCCTAAGTGCAGGGCAAGACTAATAAGGAAAATGAGGAGAACAGACTTGTGTTGTGATGCTTACTCTAGCTGCTGGGTGGATACTGGATTGGAAAAGATACCTGACTATTGCAGTAACACTGCGAAAACAGAGCTTCCTTGGATCAGGTGGAAGTGATGGAGATGGAGAAGAGGAGGAGGAAGGATGGAGAAAGAGAGGAGGAGGAGAGGAAAAGGAAAGAGGCTTACTTTTTATATATAAATAACCTTTGTGCAAATTTATGGGCTAAGGGAACTTGGCCCTCCTTGGATCATCAGGGTTCGGTAGAGTCCCCGGCAGGGTCATTTACTTTTAGAGACATTCCCTTTTGCTTTTCTGTCCTCTGAGTCCCCTTAAGGAGTGGCTTTCTGTTGTTCCACATCCCGTATCCATCAGGGCCAGAAAGCGGGTTTGGATTCTGTCTTAGAATCTCTTGCTACTTGAGAATCATTTCCTTGCTTATATTGGGGTAGCTGAATAAGGGTGGGGAAAGAGCACTCAAGTGAATCAGCTTTTCTTAGAAATATGCACAACTACCCTCCAAAAAGCTACTGTAGATCTTATATTTAATTTTAGTCATCTGCCCATTTCTCAACAACTCTTTATAGCAAACTTATCAAAATAGTTGTGTATTCACCTCTTTATTTAATTACTCTATTAATGCTTTTTTATATTAATAGAAATAAAGAACACAGAAATATTATAACTTCTGTATTTCCTTTTTTTAATTAATTTATTTTTTATTGTTTTTGAGAGAGAGAGAGAGAGAAAGAGAGAGAGAGAGAGAGAGAGAGAGAGAGAGAGAGAGATGCAGAGATACAGAGATAGAGAGAGAACTGAACTGGGGGCACTCCCCAGTTCAGCATATGGACCCACACGGGCCGGGACCAGGATTCGATCCTCGGTTCTTGGTGCTGAAAAGTGAGCGCTTAACCCACTGAGCCATCCCGGCTTCCCCACTTCTGTATTTTTTAATCTTTTTAACTCCCCTAATATCCTCTCCCCTGTGTGTGGGGTGGTGGGATTAAATTAGCACCAAAAGTGAGAATAGTCTAATGAATTCTACTATATAGTCAATTTGGGTTTTCCTCAGTCCCTCTGCATAATTGCTCAAACTTCTGCTTCCTCCCTGTATTCTACTGCTCTCTAAGATAGCAAATGGTTGTATGAAGAACTTTACAAATTTGCATAACTTGTAAGACAAATACTGTATGAACTCACTTACATGTTGAATCTAAAAAAAATGAACTCTTAGGAAGTAGATTGACGGCTGCCAGGAGCAGGATTGGGTAGGGAGAAAATGGGGACAAAAGGTGGTCAAAGGATACAAATTTCCACTTATCGAGATGAATAAGGTCTAGAGATGTATACCATGTGACTATAGTTAAAAATATTTTATTGCATATTTGAAAGTTGCTAAGGGAGTACATCTTAAAAGGTCTCACACACACACACACACACACACACACACATGATTGTAATTCCATGATGTCATGAATATGTTAACTGACCTTATGTAGTAATTATTTTGATTTATATAATAATTACATAGTAAACGTAGGCAACGTTATATACCAATTATATCTCAATAAAGCTGAGAAGAATAATTTTTTTTCTATATACCAGGATCATTGTAGACAAATTGAAAACTGCAGAAGTAAATCTTATTTTTCAGAACACATAAATGAAGTCTGCTCAGCCTTGAGGGGAAAAGGCCACTGGATCCTAATGATGGTCCTTGAATGTGTTTGTCTGACCACTGCTAGTACACGGTTAAGTCAATCCCATTTCTGATTGCTTTGCTACTCTCTGACATCTGCTACTGTCTGCAGCTGAGGAATTCATAGTACAGTCAGTTTTATTATAATGCTTATTTTGAAATCATGATTGACACATTAGGAAGCAATTTGAACATAAATCCTGCTTCCATTTGCTTTTGCTCTAGTTTTGAGCAAAAATTGCTAAGGGAATGCTGAAAACTGCATGAGCAGAACTGAGCTCTTGTAGGAGTACACAAACACACATATGTGCACACATCAAGCAGCTCCCAGATGCCTCAGTTTACCCCATTTGTTATGATCCAGTCTCATCCTCATCTAGTGCTATAACTGTCCATCCTACCACTACTTCCCAGTAACTCACAAACAACAGCTATTCCAAGGCCCATTTCCACAGTAAAATTTTAGCTCTTTTTCAAGGTAACCTCCAAAAAATCAGACAGGGCTGAATGTAAGTCTCTCTACCCTGAACCTTCCTTTAAACTTGTTGTATGCATATCCTTTTTCTTGGATTTGAAGATTTAGGAGGAGGCGACAGTTACGTGCCTTTAATGTGTCCTTTCTTACAGTGTTTCAGTTTCTTCCCTTTAACATTCTCTGCTCTATACGTCTCAATCTATTTTCTACTCCAACATTCACCCGAAACTTCTCTTGCTAACATCTCCAAGGCCTTCCCTTGCCACAGGCAGTGAATACTTCTCTGTCTTTATTTGTTGCAGCCCATTAAAACAATTTGAGGTGGTTATTTTTCCCAATTTCAAAGTGGCCTGGGTCACCTCCCTATTGGCTCTTACAAAGTTTGCTTTGCAGACTTTCCCCCTGCAGACTGACTCCTAATTGGGGAGTTTCTCAAGATTTGGGCTTGAGATCTGCCTTTTCTCTTTTCTCTCATATAACAATATTTTCTAGGGGAAGCCGGGATGGCTCAGTGGGTTAAGCGCTCACTTTGCAGCGCAGGGGACCGAGGATCGAATCCCGGCCCTGGCCCTTGTGGACCCATATGCTGAACTGGGAAGTTTCCCCAGTTCAGTTCTCTCCGTCTCTGTCTCTGTCTCTCTCTCTCTCTGTCAAAAACAATAAAAAAACAAAACAAAACAAAAAACAATACTCTTCATCACTGTAGTGTTAAGTATCACATCTAGCCTACACCTTTCCTCTGATTTCTCTACTTGCAAGCGATTAAAGGCATCTTAAACATAACTTGTCTAAAACCAGCCTCTACTTTCACTGAATTGTATTCCTATCATTCTCTTTCAAAATTAGACAGAATTCTTCCCATCTGTGCCAGAATGGATTCTTTACCTCATTGAGTGTCTGTGTTCCTACCTTCTCACAGAAATGCTGGCCTTTGGGACATTGACTGTATAGATTCTGTTATGTGAAAGTTTCCCACACATGAAGAATGTATAGATGGTAAGAAGGCAAACAAGTAATAGTGATGATTGGTGAAAGTATGGAGAGAAGTTTATTCTAATCTATGACTAATACCAGTGGGAATTTTAACATCTTTTTTTGGAAAGCTTATGGTGCTATTATATTTACCCATTGGTTCCATTCCTGAAAAGCACTAACATATTGTAGAAACAAAAGCCACCAATGTATAATAAAGATATTTAAATCAGCATTGTGTATAGTGGCAAAAAAATAAATAAAAGTAACTGGTAGTAAAGTTGAAACCCATCCATGGGGAAAGAATGAATCAATTACAATACAATCATATCATACAATTATTATATACCTAATTAAAAATGAGTGAAATTTATACAAGTCAATTTGGAAGGATTTCCACAATGAAAAGCAAGATAGAAAAAGGTGTGTCTGATATTATCTTGTGCATCTTTGTGTTTGTGAATGTTCCAGTGTGATTGAGTATGGAGAAAAGTATCTGATTCAGAGTGGTAGAATTTGGGGTAAGTTGTCACTTATTGTTTCATCTTATACACACACACTTGAATAAATTATTCACATAAATTTGCACAAAGGTTATTTATATTAAAAAAAAAGTAAGCCTCTTCCTTTTCCTCTCCTCCTCCTCTCTTTCTCCATCACTCCTCCCCCTCTTCTCCATCACTTCCACCTGATCCAAGGAAGCTCTGTTTTTGCAGTGTTACTGCAATAGCTAGGTATCTTTTCCAATCCAGTATCCACCCAGCAGCTAGAGTAAGCATCACAACACAAGTCTGTTCTCCTCATTTTCCTTATTAGTCTTGCCCTGCACTTAGGATAATATCAAAGCGCTGACCACAGCCTGGATGATCTGACCCCTGCAGCACTCGTCTCACTGTGCTCTCTGTGTTTGTTCACAATTCCAGCCACACTGACTAATAGGATTTTTGGAAATGCCAAGCTCTTTTCTCTCTTCAATTCTCTCCCTAAGCATTGTGTCCTTTTTTTTTATTGTTTTTGACAGAGAGAGAGAGAGAGAGAGAGAGAAAGAGAGAAGGGGGTTGGCCCAGGGCAGTCTATGTAATTGCACATCATTAGTTTTCAATATAATTTTACTCCACTGGTGGGCTCGGGGCTGAGCAGGGCAGGAACTGGGCAGGGGGCCTCCCACATGGGAGGCACACCCCTCCGAGCTGGGGGCCTCCTATATGGGAAGCATGCCCATGGGAGGAGGTAAACTGGGGCCTCTCATATGGGAAGCTTGTTCCATTGAGAACTAAACTGAGGACACACCCCAGTTCAGCATATGGGTCTGTACAGGCCGAGGCTGAGATACGATCCCCAGACCCTGGGGCTGCAAAACAAGCATTCAACCCACTGAGCCATCCTGGCTTCCCACTAAGCACTGTGTACTTTTCACCAGGGAACAGTACATGGAACAACTCTATTCAGGATTAAAAGATGTAAAATGAACAACCTGACTAGCCTCCTTCGCACAGCACTCCCTATCATTTTGTTTCCTTCACAGGATGTCAGTTGTTTGTAAATTCTATTTTACTTGTTTGTTTAGGTGCTGCCTATTTTGTCACTAGACCACAAACTCTAGACTTTAAGAAAATATCTCCTTTACTCACTATCTAGTACCTAATACAGTTCTTGACACATAGTAGGTGAACTTCAAATCAATATTGATTGGACAAATGAAAAAATCAGTGAGTGAAAAAAAAGAAATATTTTTTTATTAACAGAGAGTAGGAATATTTTAAATGAATTCAGATTCCTGACATTATATGAGTGTATAACACACTCACGCACACACACATACATACACACATTCTATGTTTGGTTTTATGTGTATGGAGTTAATAGGTTTAATTTAAAATGTGTTACATGTAGATACATTTTTCACAAAATGGGGACTTTTTTGTTTGCAAGATGAATGATATATGACAGAGTTTGTCTATGAAGTAAGATAGTAAGTTAGAGAAATTTCAGATCAATTTTTAATACATGTCATTGCAACTCTCAAAGGTCAGAGGGAAGATGCTTTCCTTAACATTTTAACTACTTCTTCCGGCCCATATCATTACATTTCCTAAACAGCAATAATTAAAGAAAGGATCATGAGTTAAGATTAAAGCACATGAATTGTCAGATATTGGCCAAAATCTCTAGAAACTTGAAATGTTCTAGTCTGGAGGCTGGAACCAAACATAATCTCATCCATATCAGTTGAATTACTAATAAAACACCAAGATGCCTTCTGACCTCCAGGAGATAGCAATGATGTTTAACCAGTAAATGTTTAACTGATGCAGGATTTTGCTAAGGGTCTATAGGAAGTAATGTAAAATGTGACATCTCCTATTTGTTCTGTTTACCTTAACATCACTGACATTTGAAATACATGTGTGTATATTAATAAAGTATATCCTTCTCAACATAGAGACACAATTTTACTCTCTAGTTACTATTATTTCAATGAGTAGAATGGATATGATAAAACCACAAAATTATAATCAAGACACTTAAGTAAAGCATGATTTTAGCCAAATAATTCAACTCTTGATAGTGTTTGTAAGTTGAAAGAACCAAGGTTGAGAAATCCTTCAGATCTGTCTTTGAACTGCTAAGCCACTCTCTAGTTTAGAAAAGTTATATGACTTATCTGAACCTGTTTATGTGTGAAACTGACAAAATATCTGTTTATTGTATTGTGTGACAGCTAAGTTAGAAAACATACAAAATACCCTGTACAACATCTGCATATAATAGGCACATTGCAGAATATTGTAGGCATGTGATTAGCTCTTTTAGAGTTTCTCTAGTTAAATGTAATCTCATATAATTGGAAGAATATTATAGGTATGGACTTTGCTAAAGATTTTTGTTTGTTTGTTTTTCTCTTATAAGCAAAAAAAAAATCTGGTTAAGTTAAACAGAAGGGATGTACTCAGAAGGACAAAAAGTAGCATAGAGAATGGACAAGAATGTTGGAGAAACAGGCTTGAAGAAATCAGACACAACAGGAGACAATTCAGCTCAAGATTTCTGGCCTTGAGAACTTGAGACTTATTTGGTTCCAACCCCAAAATGAATGCACTTTGTCCCCCCCTCGCCCCTTTTTTTCTTCTGTGCATTCAGTGCAAAATTGGAGAGTTAAGAGGAGAAGTCTGATTGGTTTAGTGTGAGTTACCTGACCATCTTTTATCTGTGGGAGTCAGCCACCTCAGGTTTTGACCCTGTTGATATTAACTTGCAAAGCTTAAGCTATCAAGAAGAGCAAAGTTTAAATTAATGTGAAAATTAAAATTATTTAAAATTAAAACGTCCACTATGAATTGCCAAGTGCCACACTGCCTCTTGAACAAATTGGACAAGCATTGAATATAATTCTTTAGGAGTCAAGTAAAGTTTCAGTATCAAAATCAAGAAATGGAGGTGGAATTAACCTCACAAATGTGAGCCAAGGGCATCATTTAGGTATGGCTATCAGAGCCCTATCATTCCTCGGATGTACCCCACGAGTGGCTGGGGTGGGAGAGTGAGCTAAGGTCTCTGGACATTCTCTCTTATTTCATCAGGTTCATTTTGTTTTTGTTTGTTTGTTTTTATGTGATGACATTCCATATAAGCCTCACTTAAAAAAAAACAACAGGTTCTGCTGTTAATACAGAAGTATAGGGATAACAACAGATAACCAAGTTCACAACTGCAGACTACAGGGACAACATGCTAACCCTGGAATCTGCATATTCTGCAACATCCCTCGTATTATGAAGGTAAAGGTTAGCTTTCAGCTTCACTGTGGCGTAGCTTTTGTTAAACAGGTGGCACATAGTCAGCTTAATGAGATGAATGCTGCATTTCTGTTTGTATTTTCTGGTTTTGCAAAGAGCTTTAATGAGCATTGGCTCGTTTGATCTTCACAGAGGGCAAGGAACCTAATGTCACCTCCACTTACAAATGAGAAAATGAGGTGCAGGACAATGAAATCTGTGACAATACTGGAACCCAGCTGCCCTGACTCTTCATATAACACTTATTATCCTATAACAATATTTTCTATTTTTAAAAAAATGAGTGGAATACGCAATACCCTGTGTAACATCTGCATATAATAGGTGCATGGCAGAATATTGTAGGTATGTGGTTGGCTCTTTTAGAGTGTGTCTGGTTAAATGTAGTCTTGTATAATTGGAGGGACTTCGCTAGAGTTTTGTTTTTTTTTGTGATAAGAATTAAGTGGGATCACACTATTGGAAGATAGAAAGGGTGGATCTGCTGAGGTTGGATTGGGGTGAAGGGCCTGGGCCTCCAATCACACACACCCCAACCCCTTCTTCCCCTGGAACATGAGCAGGACCCCAGAGGCCTCTGGGAAAAGCAGCGCTCTGCATTTCACAGCCCAGACACAGCAGCTGGGTTTTTTTCCCGGGATTCCATTGGGTCTCACATGCTCCATTTGCTCTGTGTTGTGTAGTTTTGTTCTGCACGGCTTGGACCCCAGAGGTTAGCTCTAGTCCAGGAATCGGTGCAGGTGGCACTGTTAAGAAAACAGACTGGGGACAGGAAGGCAAGAGGCTTCTTTGTTTTTCTTTTCCTGAAGTTGACATTGGTTTATGATGCTGCCTCCAATAAGACATGGATGGGACTCACAAGTCACCATTTCTGTGTTATAAAAAGACGCCAGGGGGCCTTCTGCCTTCTGTAGAATCTGTTGTATGAACCTGAGATCCCTGAGGATCTGAAGTGTTCTCCTTCTGGCCATAATTATAGCAGTTGAAAGATCGTCCACAGCACTAACCAAAGTTGTTCTTACTTTTACCACTAATCCCTCAAAGGTTATTCTTCTGTATGAACAGCCCTTAATGGAATTGTATGCATGTTTCACATTTGTTTTCTCTGAATAAGCCATGTTTTAATCCTCCTTTCTCTCCCACTCAAAATATGAAATTCAAGTCTACGTATTTGTATACATAATCCTATACACACATGACTCAATTAAACCCAACACAGGCCTTAAAGTGGCTTCAGTTTTATAAAATCAGGTGTCATCTCTAGGGGTGCACTCTGAGCCTGGGATTATTGCCGTGCAGAGACAGAGCAAGCGGAGGAGTGGAAGAGAATCAAAGGGACTTGATGACTCTATAGATACAAAGAGTGAGGCAGCAGTGGTCACTCAGGGTTATGGAGGATGGGGGAAGAGCTGGTTTAAGTTTCACAGTTAGGGGATGGCAGGAGCTTAAAGGCAGGCACAGCTGTGGTTATCATGGACAGGTTGAAGGAGAAAAAGGAAAGAAGACTGAAAACACTTTATGTTGCCATTTGGACTAGGAACGACTTTGCCCCACATATATAAGATAAGCAATCTGATTGTAAATTATATTGCTCAGATACTCAGATATTTGTCTTGCATAAATGCTGTGTGTGTGTGTGTGTGCTCACGATAACTTTTATTACATGTTACTTACCATTCTTGGATTATACGTAGATCTTGCTGATCATGTGCTAAAGGAAAGAAAATGGGTTTTTTAGAAAGAATAATGCATCTGGGTGGTATATAAGTTGGGCTTCTCCAGAGAAACAGGACAAATAGAATGTGTTTTTATACAAAGAGATTTATTATAAGGAATTGGCTCATGCAATTTTGGAGGCTGGCATATCCTAAATCTGCAGTGGAGGCTGTTCAGCTCAGATCTAGGAGATCCAATGGTGCAGTGGCAATTGGAAGGCCAGCAACTAGGAGGCCCAAGTGGACCGGTGGTGCAGATGAACTCTGAAGATGAGATGGGAAGTCTTGCTCAGGGAGGCTGGTCTTGTTCTAGTAGGCCTTCAACTGATTGGGTGAAGCCTACCCACAGTGTGGAGGTCATCTGCTTTACTCAACGTTTACCAATTAAAATGCAAATCTCATCCCAATACACCCTGCAAGTTGATGCACTAAATTAGTCATCATGGACAGGAGGACCAGATATACAGAAATGGAGCTTATTTTTAGGTGCTAGGAAGAATGATGCATATTTGGGAAACAGAAGCCTATATTTACGGGTAGGCTATGAAGAAGGCAACTTGGTTTGATGAATAGTCCTAATAGTGGACAATTTTAACAAGTATATCAGTGCTTGGGGAGATTCTTCATGTGGTACAAGTTTTCTTCAAAATCTCCCAAGTGCTATACTTTTCTTTGCACTACAGTGTCTACTTGTATGTCTTTAATACTACTCATAATATCTTGTTTTCCTTTCCATAAGGCCTAGAGGATTAGTGGCACATGGTAGGTACTCAGTAAACACGTGTTGGTTAAATTTTGAGTATATTATAATTTACAATGTTTGAGAGTTTGCTGGCAAGTTCTTAGAAGACACTTATTCACTTGATTATAAATTGTATAATATATGTGTAGAGAGAAGAGAGCTCCTTTGTACAAAGTGGTGCCCTTGACTCAGGTTTTCTGATTGTACCTTCCCACCCATAAACCCACTCTACAGTGAAGAATATTAAGGACTACAGGGGAGAAAGTGAGAGACTCAAGCTATTCATACTTTTTATTTGTACCTCCCTTTATTCTAGTTCCCTCAAGCCAAATGCCATTTGGAAATTTCTCATTATTAAATGATGTGAGAATTGTCTCCTATTAATGTGCTTCTCTTAGGTTTGCCTTAATCAAAAAAGCCTCCGTTTTGCTTCCCTTCACTCCCCACCCTCTTCTGCTTTCATCTTTACATTTCTAACATCGAACCCACCTTTATTAATTTCCTGCTCCAACTTCTCATGTGACTCTTCATCGTTTAGAGCAGGGGCGCCCAACTCCTGGGCCATGGATTGGTACCATTGTCTGGCCTGTTGGGAGCTAGTGCACACAGCAGGAGGTAAGCAGCAGGTGAGCGGCTAAATTTCAGCTATATTTACAGCCTCTCCCCATCACTCATATTACTTCCCCTGAGCTCCGCCTCCTGTCACATCAGCAGTGGCAGTAGATTCTCATAGGGGCACAACCCCTACTGTGAACTGCGCATGTGAGGGGTCTAGGTTGCGTGCTCCTTATGAGAATCTAATGGCTTATGATCTGAGGTGGAGCTGAGGCAGTGATGTTAGCACTGGGGAGTGGCTGCAAATACAGATGAACATGAGCAGAGAGGTTTGACTAAACTGAGACAATCATAAATCAATTGCTTGCAGACGTACACCAAAACTTAAGCTCAGGGCTCCCACTGATTCTGCATTATAGTGTGTTGTATTATTATTTCATTATATATTACAGTGCAATAATGATAATAGAAATAAAGGGCACAATAAATGCAATGCCCTTGAATCATCCTGAAACCATTCTTCCCACCCTATGTCCCTATTCGTGGAAAAATTGTCTTTTATGAAACTGGTCTCTGGTGCCAAAAAGGTTGAAAAGACTGCTGATTTAGAGGAGAAAATCCGAATCCTGGCCCCTGTTTTTGTTAGCCTAATATTTTCACCCTCAAATTTTATCTTGGCGACACTATAGATATACTCATCAAATCATTTTCATACTTATCCTTGGGCTACGATACCTTCCATCCCCCTTGTTCTGTCTGGCAAACTCCTATTCTGTTTTAAATCTCAGTTTAAGTGCTCAGTATATTTAACTTTATATTGAAAGTTACTCATGCCTGTAGATAGTCTTACAGCCTCTTCTACTTTACTGTGGTCATGATGAGATTGTACATAAGACCACAGAACAAAAAATGTATCAAATGATGTTGAATCCATTTTTATGCACATCTATATACTGATCTGAACTATAAACTCTTTGGGAGTCTGCATGTTCTTTATCTTGCTAGCATCTAGCACAATTCTTGGCACATTGCAGGAACTGAATAAATATTTGTTAAATAAATGAAACAATGACTATGCTGTCTCTCTTCTTACAACTGCTACTCACATTGGGTTATCTTGAAAAATATCATATATTTATGGGCCCAGGGAAGTTATTGAAATGACATATGACTGTTTCTGAAAAATAACAGTCAACTGTAGTTAACAATTGAAAGGGGGACTTAAGTGTGTCTTCCTTGTGCCTTCCCTGTCTTTCTCTAGCTGCGTGGCAGTCCCCTTCAGGTCAGGGAATGAGATTTTTCCCTTTGGAGACAAGACACAAAGTGGTTGTATCTCCAACGTTGCTTCACTACTGTCCATGGAATTGCTTAGGAGCAAGAAGGAGTCAAAAGAAAACTCAGTTACTGTACCAGGATGTTCAAAGAGGAGGGAGAAAGGAAGAAACTGGTCAAGTATGATAGTGCTTATTGCTAGACACTGATACAGGCTGTTAAGCTCACAAAGTAAAATCCCCCAAATCGTTCTTCCTCACAGTAATTTCCTTCCAGCTCTGGAGTGAACGCAGATGTGGGACATGAAAAGACGTGAAAAAAGACAGCTTGATAGAAACACCAGATTCTGTGGTTTCTCTTAGATTCCACTTGACTCATATTTCTTAATTTTCTCATTTTTCTGTTTCAGATGTGTCCCATTGAGCAGCAGAAATAAATCACTGGTGCGCAATGTTTGAGAAAGTACACGCTTGTTAAAAATGCATTCACATGTGCTCACACACACCAAAATAATTGTTCTAGATTGGAGTAATTAAGGGTACAAACTTACGTAAAGGTGATAAAATTTTATGATTTTCTCTTTGGGGAGGAGTTAGTGGCGAGGGGTTGGAAGTACAGCTGAATGTATTGCATTACCTTTGTCTGAGTCACAAGTTCGCTCATGGTGGCTTGTGTGGGAGCAAGATAGATACTCACTCTTTTAGCTGACCAAATTCCCTGAGATATACAGAGCAGAGACCTACCAGTTATCTTGTAATTAATATTGAAGCCTGGCTCCTGGCTTAGTGCCTTCTGAGTGAGCTAATCTGTGCTTGAGTGCTGCACACCCGACTATAAATGATAGCCCTCAAGTCTGTCTGTACATTAGCTCAGCCTGGTCTCCATTTCCAACTTATTATTTCTTGGTGTCTTCTGGGTTAAATTAAGCCTGTTTGTCTACTATTCCTGAGGTAAGTTAACTTTATGGGTCATGAGTCCTTCCGGGCCTCCTGCCAGAGGTGTCATGTATAAGGGATGAAAGACTGGAACTGAAGACTGGGCTGCGGGTGGGAAGGAGTGAATCTCAACGTTTCTGGCTGATGCAAGTGCAGGATTTTTAAGGACATGAGTAATTCTGTGTCTTTGAAAGGGCAACCTATAAACATACAAGTTTCTGGCTAACAGATAAAACTAGAATTTAAGGATGAAACTCACGGATAGCAAGCCATGATTTGTTGCTTTTATAGAATAAGGTCAGCATGATTTCACCGTAGCCCTGAGTAAATGTATTTTGTCAGAATCATCTAGTGTGTTTTATTATTTGAAGGAAGATAATTCTTGCAGGTTATGGTCAGAGCTTTCAGGAATTAATGTGCTAGAACTTGATGGCCAAATATATATATATTCTTAATAATCACAGCCACTTTTTAATGTTAGTATTATTGTTCTCATTTTATATGTGAAAAAAACATTAAGGTTCACATAGGCAAAGAGACTTGCCTATAGTAAATAAGTGGTCAACTTAGACTTCATTTTCTGTTTAGTTTGACCTCAAAGCCAAACAACACTTTATACCACACTGTTAATCATTATTTGGCTAAAAGAGATTTGTCCCTCAAGTCACTTACTCTGGTTTCAGTGGTAATTTTATGTCTGGGGGAAATGTGTCATTGACCATAAAGACTACAAATTATTAATCACAACTGTGTCCAGCCTATTGGCTCTACCACTCTGCCCTACTGTGATGGGACAGGTTAAAGCCATTACTCTGCCTACTGTGATGGGTGAGGTTAAAGCCATTACTTAGCTTTCAGATGATCTGCAACACATGAAACTCAGGTTGGCGATACCTGGTTATCTATTTCTCATCCAAGCAAAAGATCATGGACTCAAACCAATGTTTCAACTCTGGCTTCACATTAAAATAACCTGTGAAACTTAAAAAAAAAAAATGTACTAAATCTTCCTATCTACCACACCCTCCAAAAATGCACTACGATAGATTCTGATTGATTTATTCTTAGGCATGTATTGAGCATCAGTCTTTATTTTCTGTTTTCTACATGATTCTGAAATGCATCCAGGACTGAAAACCAAGTTTTCCATTTGAGCAGTAAATGCCCTGTCTTATTCCAAAACAACTATATCGGCAAATAAAAATTGGGCAAACAGTTGCAAAAGATTCTATTTGATTTTAACTCTAAGAAAATTTTTGAAAATCCATGATATATTAGCTAGTTGCTTTCCCCAAAAAATAAGTAAAGCAAGACTGTAGAAATTTGATTCAATTCAATAAACATTAGGTGCCATACAGTATACAAAAACTAATACAACTCTTATTTCTTTAAAGAAATCAAAATCTAGGGAAGTAGATACAATGTGCGCATAAATAACTATACTTCTGTGTAAATTATATCAAGCCTGTCAGTAATCATTTTTTTTGTATCAAAAGATGGACAATCATAATGTTTTAAGGAGAAGGAATGGAATATGCAAAAGTTAGTGCCAGTGGAAAGCAAAGTGTATTTGGAAAAGGCAGGTAGGTAGGTGTGCTAGAGTGTAGGAGACAAAGAAGGGAGTAGTGGTGGGCAAATACTTTCTTTTATCTTCTGCCTTTTACAAAAACACATTTTTTTTTCTTTCTTTAATTGTGTCTTATATTCTTCTTCTATCTACTATCTTTCTTTTGGTTGTTTATAAGAAGTTATTAGTAATGACAATAGTAATAGTAGTAGCTTTTATTTCAGTTCTTTCTAAATGCCATTCACTATGATTTTGTCACATTTAACCCTTAAAACAATCTTAAAAATTAGGTATGAGAAAAATATGGGAAGTGAGAAAAAAGAGGCACCAAAGGCCCAGGAACACTGAGCTATTAAGTAGCACTAAACAAGCAGGACACAGTCCAAGTGTCAGAGAACCTCAGAAATTAACAGTGGAGCCTCAAAAATGGCAAAGTAGGGAAGCCGGGATGGCTCAGTGGGTTAAGCACTCACTGTGCAGCGCTGGGGATGGAGGATGGAATCCCAGTCCCGGCCGGTGCAGAACCATGTGCTGAACTGGGAGCTCCCCCAGTTCAGATCTGTCTCTGTCTCTGTATCTCTCTCTCTCTGTCAAAAAACAATTAAAAATAAATAAATAAATATTTTTTAAAAATGGCAAAGTGGTCCATCTGGGCAAATGAAGAACTTTGGGAGGGTGGGGTGAGTGGCAGTAGAACATTGTATTGTCATTGGGATGTAAAACTATTCTCGTCCTTGCTCCCCTTCCATCTGACTTAGTAGGTCACAGTGGATATCAAAACATGGAGCTGGGACGAACTCTGACTTTCTTAAATCATGAGTCAATTTTATAACCGACATTTGATTTTAGAGTACATCTCTTGGTATTTGTATCTTTGTATGGTACTGAAAGGAAAGGTAAATTCTACCTGTTATGAGTAGCAATTAATAGAAAAGAATAATTTAGAAGTATATTGAGATAAATTACACGTGATTAAATGCTTGAGAAATTATTTTATTGTTTTTGAAGGGGACAGAGTTTGGGAGGGAGGTTACCAGCAACCTACCTCTTTCAGTGAGTTAGGGCACAGCCTTCCGAACCACACAGCCCTGGGGCTGCATCCCAGCTCCAGCATTTAGTAGCTGTTCAACCATTGACCAACAACTTGAACTCACCAAACTTTTGCTTTCACCTGTACAATGGGGATTAAATCTACTAAATTGAAAATTTTTTAGTCATTGTGCCATAAAGCCACCACCAACATCCAGCTCTTATCACCAAATTGGAACACCTCATTTCATTGTCATATTTTGAGGTAAGAGAATAAAGGCTATCTTGCTATTTAAGGTCAATCTATACAGACCAATGAAGAGGCCTACAAAAGGGCTAGCAAGGTGTCTGCAGCTTTATGAGTGAAGACAACCCCAAGATGCCTTTTCTCTTCCTGTAAATGCTAAAAAAACCCAGGAATGTATAAGAAACACCCTCTTTTTTTCCTTTGAATTCAGCTGCTCTAATGAATTTTGCTCTAGATACACCTAATGCTTGAGAAGTTGATTTGTTTGATTGCAAATCAGTTAGTCCTGATTTGCAGTGTATACTCTGTGGATTATAATCCCAGAGAACTTCTAGAAAGAAATAGTATGCTTCCTTTTCTAAAAAAAAAAAGGGGGGGGATTTGACAAATGCCCTTAAAATAACCATGAACCTGCTATAACCTTGGACCTCTGGTTGATTAGTTCCAAAGCCCACAGAATGAATGTGCCATTCAGACTTCTAGGTAACTCAAGTGTGGAAAATTTTTATGCAGACAGGTCATACAAAATGACCCTTCAGAATGAGCTTCTTTGGGACTACCTTATATTTTTTATGGTATTCTACAGATTACAAAAGGCTTGCATATATATTATTTAAACCCCACCCACCTACCCACATTACCAGGAGAGACACAGCATGTTTTCAAATGAAAAAAGAGATTGGGGAAAGTTAGTAGATCTTTCTGAAGTGACTCAGTAACTATCTAAAGGAGGTTGACAAGAATCTCTTCTATGTTATAAAAACTATGATTATATATAACTTTATAGAGTCAAAATAAATGATGATATGTAACTTTACAAGTCAAAATAAAACCAAACTTACTTATTTGACTATGATTTGTTCTCAATGCTAGAAATAATAAACAAGTTAATTTGCCTCCGATTGATTCATTGAGAGTCAATTTGCCAAATGATCAATTTGCTGATTTTCATGAAATATATCAATTGTGCTGGTCACCTAAAAACTTTAAAAGGAATAAAGTCAAAACATAAAATACAGATTTTAAAAACATTAATAAGGGGAAAGCCGGGACGGCTCAGCGGGTTGAGCGCTCGCTTTGAGGCCACGAGGACCGAGGATCGAATCCCGGCTCCGGCCCGGGCAGGACCCACGTGCTGAACTGGGGAGTTCCCACAGTTCGGTTCTCTAACTGTCTCTGTCTCTGTCTCTCTCTCTATCTGTCAAAAAGTAAAATAGAAATAAATATGCACTGAAGACAAAAAGATAATTTC
>PVKE010020075.1:0-27837 GCA_004027555.1 Craseonycteris thonglongyai
AAAAAAAAAACCCTATCAAACACCTACATTAGTAGAACAAATACATTTTTTAAAAGTCCCATTCTCCTATACTGCTTGAATCTTCCCTAGTCAAGAAATTATATGATCCAAGTCGCTATGGAACAAACTGGGCTGCACCTCATGGTTAAGTTCCCCTGTAGGACTGCTGCAGTGACAAGGGGCCTAAGTGCCCAGAAAAGTGGGCTGCAGCGCTTGCCTCAGTCCTACTAACCCCATAGGCAAGACTCCAGAGGTATTTTCACTTGTGACTCCACCAGATGCTACAAATAAATGAGTGTACCTCTGCTTGCTCAGAATTTTCTCTAGTTTGGCATCCTCTGCAGTTTGAAGACCCAGTGTAGAAGTGAGAGGACAGACTGTAGCCAGATACTGGACAAGCTGGATGTGCTGGCCAGGTCGATATGCTCTCCCCTTGCCTTGACTATAGAGCCATTCAGCTTTCAAACTGGAATTGGGGGGATATAAGAAGAGATCACACTGGGTAGAAAAGACACATTTCTAAGTAACAATGATCTCTCTTCTTAATTTGCCACGATAGCATTATTGGTGTTTTACATAAAGAAAATTCACTCAAGTTTTAAAAAATCTACCATTCTTATTCACTGCACTGTTATGTTTTAAACATTTTTTCTTGCTTCAGGGCACTTCCACAGTTGCATTACTGGTTCCAAATAGTTTTAAATTATTTTCAACAAAGCAATGAGTATTCCCTCCACTCACTGTCAAATTAGGTACATAACTACATCATTGGTGAGATGTGATAACAGTATTGTAGTTATTTCTTTCAAGAGCTCTTATGTTTTAGGGATATATACTGAAATATTCCTAGATGAAATTATATGTAACCAGATATTTGCTTCAAAATAGTACAGGAGGAGGGGGGAGTGGGTGAAGTTATAGACAAACAAGGTTGGCCATGAGTTGAAAACTGCTGAAGTTGCATGATGGATTCATGGGAGGTCATTACACTGTTTACTTTAGCATGTATGTTTGAATTTGTTTTCAATTTAACATGCCATTGCCTCAATTTTACCATTCTTAAATCTGCCCCTCAACTTTAAGTTGAAGTTGGATCATTTTGGTATACTTTGTTTCTGTTTTCATACCATTAACTAAGCATTGCAAATAGTTTGAAAATCACTTCCAATCCACAACCAATATCTTGGACTTTCATATTAAGGTATCCACATCATACAAACTGTACAGTCTAAACTGTCAAGCCACACAAGGTGTATTAGACTGGAAAGAAACTGGTTCTTTTGATAACTGATTAAATCATGCAAAGGAGTCACAGTACAATAAAATATAACAAGTTTAGTTTGTGATCTGCCAGTTTCACAAGAAAGGAAAAACTGGATGCCAGGACAGCTCAGCAATTAAGCACTTGCCTCACAATCTCGAGGTCCAGGATTCAATTTCTAGCCCTGGCCCATGCAACCCCATATGCTGAATAAACTACAGTGCAACTGGTAACCGCTGGGATGGCAGTGAAGGTTCTCACCTTTCATGCAGGAGGCCCCCAGTTCAATTGGGTTCCTGCCCTGTGCGGCCCCACATCCACCTGTGTGGAACGAAACCATGTCACAACTAACGATGTACAACTATGGAGACTGCTCTGGCCCTCTCCCCCTTCTCTCTCTCTCTCTTTCACCTTCTCTCAAACAATAAAATAAATCTTTTTTTTTTAAACAAAGGAAGGAAACCATTTCTAATAATGAGACATCAGGTACACCAAGCTGATTAACTGAAGTCATGCAATCCCAGTATTACTAAAATATCTTATTCTGTTTTAATAAAAATAATTAGAAGTATTTCTTCCTTGGATACATTCTGTGAATTAAGTAAAGATCACTCAGAATCTCCATGAAATCTGTTCTAAGTTTCATAAATTCTCCTACCAAAAAAATGACTTGTTCAAAAGCTCTCCCCCCAAAAAAGGTCCACAGTAAAGATCATCAACTTTAATGCAACCAACAAGCAACATTTCCAGGTTATAGATGGTTTACAGTTTGGGAGGAAGGAGCAACAAAAGTAAGAGGACAAAGAAGGCTCAGCCTTAAATAATCCACAATTCAACTGCATGAGAAAAACTACAAACTGCAGAACATTAACTACTATAAGACCTGTTTTTCTGCTTTTGCTTTATATTCAAAAAGATATCATTACACAAGTTTATTAATCCATAAAATATTCTCCTAGGTAAAAAATCTCTTTCAACAACTAAAACACCATTGCCAATTCTAAGAAAAACAAAATTAAAATTCATTTGGCTCCAACATTAATTTCAAATCACTGGAATATGATTTTTCTCTTGAAACTGAAGTTTATATAACAGAAGTAACAAATATTAAGAAAGAGAATTTAAAACAATCTGCTTTTTCTACTCCCCCTCCCCAAAAGAGGTATTGGACAAAATGATATCTGATATTTGCTTTTAAAATACTCCAACAGGGGAAGCAGGGGATGGTTCCATGGGTTAAGCACTCACTTTGCAGCCCCAGGGACTGAGGATCAAATCCCTGTCCCGGCCCGTTCGGACCCATATGCTGAACTGGTGAGTGCCCCCAGTTCAGTTCTCACCAGGGTGAGACCCCGGCCCATTTCCTGCCCTGTGCAGCCTGGTGCCCACCTATGGAATGAAACTATGTGGAAAAACTGATGATGTGCAACTTTGGAGACTGTTCTGGGCCCTCCCCGTTCTGTCTCTGTCTCTCTCTCTCTGTTAAAAACAATAATAAATAAATCTTTAAAATGCTTCAACAAAAAAGTGGGGAACAGATGAAACAAGATTGAGAAAATAATAACTGTTGAAGCTGCAAGGTATTTATTTAGTTCATATGATACTTCCTCTACTTCCGTGTGTGTGTGTGTGTGTGTGTTTTCTTTTTCTTAAGATTTATTTTATTGTGTTTTTAAAGATTTATTTTTATTGTTTTTGACAGAGAGACAGACAGAGACAGAGAGAAAGGGGAGGGCCCACAACAGTCTCCATGGTTTCACATCATCGGTTTTTCCACATAATTTCATTCCACAGGTGGGTGTAAGGCTGCACAGGGCAGGAACTGGGCCGGGGTCTCACCCCGGTGAGAGCCAAACTGGGGGCACTCCCCAGTTCAGCATATGGGTCCGCATGGGCCAGGACAGGGATTTGATCCTCAGTCTCCAGGGCTGCAAAAGTGAGCTCTTAACCCACTGAGCCATCCGGCTTCCCCTATTTTATTGTTTTTGACAGAGACAGACACAGCGAGAGACAGAGAGAAGGGGGAGGGCTCAGAGCAGTCTCCATAGTTGTACATCATCAGTTTTCGACATGATTTCATTCCACACAGGTGGGCAGGGACTGCACGAGGTGGGAACTGGGCAGGGGGCCTCCTGTGTGGGAGGCACACCCCCTGGAGCCAGGAGCCAAAGTGGTGGGGGGGGCGATGGGGGGGGCGAGGACTGAACTGGGGGCCTCCTGCATAGGAAGCACACCCCCTAGTTTAGTATGTAGGTCCACAAGGGCTGGGACCAGGATTTGATCCTCAGTCCCCAGGGCTGGCAAAGCGAGCACTTAACCTGCTGAGCCATCCTGGCTTCCCCATACTTCTGTATATATTTTAAATGTCCTTTCAAAAAAGAAACATTTCCAAAGTTCTACTCCTTAACTAAGTTCTGATCTCTAAGCAACAGAGGTGTAGTTTGGTCCTGTAAACAATAAAACAGAGGTCAAAACAAATTCAGAAATAACTCCAAATACTGAGGTGCCACAAAAAGGTGCAGGTCTTTCCACAGGTTTGCTTCTCTCTCAGAAAACACTCAGCCAAAGTACCGCAGGGCTGAGTGACTGCTCTAGTTACTCTTCTCTGTGACACACACCACTCAAGATCTGGCTACCTAAAGTCATCGAAGAACCTGGGGTCCTTTTTACAAGGGAGAAAAATTTTAACTTGGGTGTTCTTAGCAAATAATAGGCTGGGTAGATAAAAAACTAGAAACTCTTTCCTGTCCTTCAGAGCAATTCACGAAGTCGACCAGGAAAATGTTTTAAATGCTGCTCAGGTTACCCATCAATTTTTAAGACAATAGCTCTCCTGTAGAATTATTCCTCCCTCCTGAACAGAATACTTCTGGAGTTGTCTTAAAACCTGGCAACATAGACTACAGAATTTTCTCAGGCATCAACTGCATTTTTCTTGCTAGTATGGCATCAAAACAATCTAGGTACCTTAGTTTGATTATAACTATTTACCCATTCTTCCATTTGGGTTGTTTCCCAAATGTCCCAAATAGCTTCCAAATGTTTGGAGCTATTATGAATAAGATTGCTATGAACATGCGTGTACAGGTCTTTTAGTAAACATAAGCACCTATTTCTATAAGGTATATATAAGAAGTCAAATTGCTAGGTCATATGGTATGTAATTGCATGTTTAGTTTCAGTAAATACTGCCAGTTTTTCAAAGTAATTGCACCATTTACACACCTAAACAGTGTATAAGTTTCAATTGCTCCACATATTCACCAACACTTACTGTCCTTCCTTTTAATTTTAGCTACTCTGGTCGGACCTGGTTGATTTAAAGACTCCATAATAACCAGAAACAAAAAAATCTCTGTGAATTATCAAAAAGTCAATATAGTGGCTATCTCTACTGGGGAGAGGAATTATGATAGAAGTGGGGCACAGGAAATATCCAAGTACTAGTTATACTGTATTCTTATTCTTGGTGGTAATTAGATGAGTATTTTTAAATATTATTTTTTAACTATACCTGAATTATGTGATACTGTGCAATTTTTTTTTTTTTTTAATTGGGGGGTTGGGGGAAGAATCTGTCTGAGTAAGAGTTATTATTGTGCTACCCTCCCAGATTTTTTTAATGTAGAACACCCTTCATAAAGGGAGGCTACCTCAAATGAAAACCCACTATTCTCTACCTCTTGAAGTCTCTGAGATTAAACACTTATAAAACATTATAGAGAAAGTTCAAAGAAAATACAAATTAACCTTTAAGTCACTTGGATTAAAACCATTTTCAGTATAGAACCATAACCTTCACATTATTATTCATCTAATTCAACAAATATTTCATTTTTAACATTTGGTTTAGTTCCTATGAAATTCTTCAATCCCTAGTCCCTATCCTTAAGTAATAATGACAATTATCATTTATTAAGCACCTAGTGTATATCCAGTATTATGCTATGTACATTATCTTTAATCCTCATAGCATCCTTGGAAACTAGGTAGCATTACCCACATTTTACAGATGAGAAAACTAAGGCTCAGAGAAGCCAAGGCACTTTCCAAGGTCATACAACTAATGGATGGTAGGAAAACATGTGAAGCCTTTTATTGTCTCTCCTGACCAGGTCTCATTTCTCTTCCCAGGTCTCTTTGTACCAAACCCCATCTCTGCCCCTCTCACCATGTTGCCTCCCATATATAAAAATGTTGCCAGTCCCACTCCCATAGAAAAATCCAAAATGCATGTCTTTCTCTTAAAGAAAGATCCACAGGGGGAAGCTGGGATGGCTCAGCGGGTTCAGCACTCGCTTTGCAGTCCTGGCCCAGGTGGACCCATATGCTGATCTAGGGTGTGCCCCAGTTCAGTTCTTGCCCAGTTCAGGGCCTATGCGGGAGGCTCCCGGCCTTGTGCAGCCCCGTGCCCACCTGTGGAGTGAAACTATATGGAAAACTAATGCTGTCAACTATGGAGACTGCTCTGGGCCCTCCCGCTTCTCTCTGTCTCTCTCTGTCTCTGTTTCGCTGTCAAAAAACAATAAAAATAAATCTTAAAAAAAAAAAAAGAAAGATCCAGACAAGACAATCCAAGTAAATCCATATTCCAGCTTCAGAACTATCCACAGTTTGAAAACAAAATGTTTCTGAATATACAGCAACACTTACTGCAGGAAAAAGAAAAAGCCACATTTTTTTGTAGGCAAACAAGATGTGACATGTCCCCCATCCCGACACCAGCACCACCATTACATTACTCCTAGTTGCCATTCCTCACTGTCCCACACCCTACTAAGCAACTAGATGAAACAGTAGGGAGGAGGAGGAGGAAAACCCAACAATCTACCACTCATCCTCTCATCAGAAAACTCCTCAAGCAACTACCAGTCTCTAGTACACAAGGATAAAAATGGTGAGGTAGAATGTATATGTTGAGTCCATGATTGCATATATGTACACACTGAAAGGAGGCATAGTGATTAGAGTAAATTCATCTCAACTCTCACTATCTCTGCTAACTCCACCTCCTCTTGTCTACATCCTAATTCCTAACCTCCCCTATAGCTTTGATACCAACTGATCATGTGCCAGCATCCAATAGACCACACCATGCAAGGGTCCAAACTCAGGCCATAGAAATCATCAATAATCTAGAGATGGAGTGTACCCAATTCTGCAGCTTCACAGGAAGGAACAGGGGAAGGCCAATCAGCATGTCTACTATCAGTTCCAAACTGAAACTCTATGCATTTTCCCAGAGTCATTGTCATAAACTGTAGTTGGGTTCTAAGGTATTATTAATACTGTCCTTATATATGATGAATTACAAACTTTTGAGATTGATATGAGACCCCACACAGCATCTATAACATGGGATTTATCCTTTTTTAGAAAGGACAGAAAATCCTAAACAACCAGCATGAAGTCTGTTATATGATTGTACTAATAATCTTAAATTTCTAAATGCACATTTTAAGAAATTCAGTTTATTAATCTGTAGTAAGCTAGAAATGATCTTTTTAGTAGCTTCCATGATAAATGTGATGTTAAAGAAGTCATATTCACCTTTCCTTCTGAGAAATCACGTATCCATCTAGGACTCTGAGGTTTAAGCACCAACTGACGATATACGGCCGATAGTCAAACCCTGGAATGGAGGGTGTTGCCATCACACAAGGATTGTTCATGATCGACAACTGTTCCAATTCAGTTAAGGATGCCAAAAAAGAAATCTGGAACAAAGGATATCTTTGTTGAACAAAATGGACTATTCAATGTCAAGCACAGGGCTTCCGCTGATTACACATCTTGGGCAATTTGAGAATATACAATTTCCCTCTTGTTCTCAAAAGTGACAAGTAACAGTCTTATATTATCCACTGACTTCTAAAATTCCAATATGGCCATCTGTCCTCCCAGTGCAAAGTCCCTTAGGAAGTATCAGCACTGTTTCTATCAGAGAGAACCCTAATTTGAAACCATAACAACAACCAGAAAAAGGTACACAGTATGCCTTATTTAAACCCTTTAGAGTAGCTATTACTCTACCACGAATTATTTCCGAATGGAATAATAATTACAGCAATACATATGAAATCAAGCCTTAATGACCCAGTAACATAAAGAAAAAGTGGAAAGAAAAATAATGATTTAAAGCCAAGTGTTTCATCTTGATGGCAGTTTCTTCCAAGATGCTCACAGTCTAAAAGTGAGCTCACAACTTTCTCCTGTGTTTCTCCTTCTGTCACAGTTTTCCAGCTTCCTAGATTCCACAAAATACCCTCAAATTTTACCTCATTTAAATCCCGAATTTCATTTTCCGCCAAAGAAAGTATAGCAAGACTTCTGGGTAGATAAGTAGGTGCCATTCTAAGAGAGGTGATAATGTTTCCATGTAAAAGCAGGGTCTTAAAAGTAAAAGCAGAATGAATTACAAATAAAAAGATTACAAATAAATTGTTCTATTTTGAAAAAAGCAAAATATATGTATGAAAATAAAGAGATCTATTTTATTATACTTCTCATATCACAGATATAAACTGTTAATGCTAGAAGGGTCCTAAGTGGTCTTCTGGTCCAACTGTCTCTTTTCACACCCATATTTATTTATTTATTTTTTAATGCTTGTAAGTTTAGTTTTCTAGATTTATTTATTTATTTTTATTGTTTTTGACAGAGAGAGAGAGAGAGAGAGATACAGAGACAGAGAGAGAACTGAACTGAGGGAACTCCCCAGTTCATGGGTTCGCATGGGCCGGGCCGGGCCGGGGCCGGGTCCAGGACTCGACCCTCAGTCCCCGGCGCTGCAAAAGTGAGCGCCTAACCCACTGAGCCATCACAGCTTCCCCGCACACCCATATTTTTAAAGATTTATTTTTATTGTTTTTTGACAGAGAGAGACACAGGGAGAGAGAAGGGGGTGAAATGAAGGGCCCAGGGCAGTCTCCATAGTTGACAGCATTAAGTTTTCCATATAGTTTCACTCCACAGGTGGGCACGGGGCTGCACAGCGCAGGCACTGGGCCAGGAGACTCCAGCATAGGCCCCAGCAAGAACTGAACTGGGGGCACACCCCAGATCAGCATATGGGTCTGCCAGGGCTGGGATTTGATCCTATGGCTCTGGGGCTGCAAAGCGAGCACTTAACCTGTTGAGCCGTCCTAGCTTCCTCCACACCCATATTTTAAGCCCAAGAAAGTTTAAAGACTTATCCAAGAACACGTTTGTTGTAGCAACTAGCATTTTATGAGATTTAGTTTATTAAAACTTAAGCAATTGCCAACGTATTTGTTCATTTCCCTTTAAAACATCAAAATAGAGGGAGTATTTGAGATCTTGCTTCCTGGCATATGTTAGCAGCGTGGCTCAAACTTAAAAAATTTCTCTAAACAAGTAAGTAAAACATCAAAATAGAGGGTGAGAAAGATGAAAGAAAACATTAAAACAATTATGTATAAAGCAAGTTTTCCAAAAGAGAGAATGAAATCACAACCCATAATATGCAACTACAATCTCTTGAAAACTAAAAGCTTGAGGTGGGTAGAATGTGCTACTTGTAGACGAATGTGACTCAAATTTAAGTCAGCAACAATGAAGAATAAACAAAAACTCTAAATACTCAGGATTGTAATAAGATAATCATACCTCCATTTCAAGAAAAAAAAATGTTCAAACATTTTTAGTTTATATGAATTCTCTCAGTATCTGGCTAAATCAAATTGTTGAAAATAACTGTTACATTTCCTGCTAAAGATGTGGGGAAAGCTAAGCTAATAATACTGCTTACAAAGCTTAATGAGTTTACCTGATACTAATAATATCCAATGAAGTAAAAATATGGTAAATGCCTACATAATGTTTTTTTGAAGCTGTCATTCAACCGTTATTTATTTGATTGCATAATATATTCTCCTCCAAAAAATTGCTATATGCTGCAGGTTTATTTTGATTTAAATTAAAGTGAAGTCAATGCTGATTAATTTAGTAATACCTATTACTGGAAAAAAACAGATAAAGCGGGATGGCTCAGCGGGTTAGGCCATCGCTTTGTAGCCTCAGGGACCGACGATCGAATCTTGGCCTCAGCCTTTGTGGACCCACATGATGATTTGGGGTGTGCCTCCCATGTGGGAGGCACCCAGTTCAGTTCTTGCCCCCTGGTTCGGCCCCTGGCTCTAGGGGGCATATCTCCCATGCAGGAGGCCCACAGCTCAATTCCCACCCTGTGCGGCCCCCACCTGTGTGGAACAAAACCATATCCAAAACTTGATGACATACAACTATGGAGACTGCTCTGGGCCCTCCCCCTTCTGTCTCTGTCTCTCTTTCAAAAACAATAAAATAAATCTTAAAAAAAAAAAAGACAGCAATCCTGAGTATCAAAAAAAAAAGGCTCAAGTTTGGGAATAATTATCTTCAGCCTCATCAACCTGTTATATACTACATAAATAAAGTTGCTAGCATGGCTGGTTGGGCTTAAAGAAAATTTAATCAAGTTTGAAGGATAATAACTGACCGGTTTTAGTTAAAATGAATGCGTTTAGATACTAGAAACAAAAAGTTCCATATTTAATTTCTGGTACTCTAATAACATTTGTTTTTTTTAAAGATTTATTTTATTGATTTTTGACAGAGAGAAACAGAGACAGAGAGAGACAGAGAGGAGGAGGAGAGCCCAGAGCAGTCTCCATAGCTGACATTAGTTTTCCATATAGTTTCACTCCACAGGTGGGCACAGGGCTGCACAGGGCAGGAACCGGGCCAGGAGCCTCCCACATAGGTCCCAGCAAGAACTGAACTGGGGGCACACCCCAGTTCAGCATGTGGGTCCGCATGGGCCAGGACTGGGACTCAATCCTCGGTCCCCAGGGCTTCAAAGCGAGTGCTTAACCCACTGAGCCATCCCAAATTTCCCCTAATAACATTTTTATCATAATGAATACAATCTGTTCTTTGTATACCACAGGCTGATTTTAAACCAATCAGATCACTTTCTCATGGTATTTTAGTATAAAATTTCAGAAATCACATAGTCAGAAAACACACTTACCTTCAGTGATACCAATTTAGATAGATCACCTATCTGGGGTATATTATTGTCTGATAAATCAAGGTGCTGTAGAGCTGTGCAGCTACTGATTTGTTCCATGGCCTACCACAAGAAAATACCATGTTAGTTCATGCACACAAAATCAAAAAAAGAAACTCTTCCCTACTTGAAGTTGAGTCTCATGCCTCCACTCATTATTGGAAGCAGAGGAGAAGAGCTTAGGAAAACAAAAAGGAAGCAGAGTTAACAGATTTTGATAAACTGTTATGTAGAAAGCTTTCACATTCATTATCCCTCTAAGAGTAGAGGATCATATCATCTCAGACATTTACAGCTTGAAAAAACCTTAGTGATGACACATGACAGTTGGTATAGTACAGAGTTTACAAGTTAAGAGTGGAGCCAAACTACCTGGGTTCAAGTCCTGGCTCTGCAACTTCCTTGCTGTGCGACACTTAACTTCTCTGTACTTTGGTGACCTCATCTATATAATGTGCATGACTATAACTACCTCATGCTGTCAGGAAATTGAATCAGTTATACAGTTAAAGTGCTTAGATTAGTACCTAGCATAAATTAACTACTCAATAAAAGTCAGCTATTTGTATCATTTACTCCAGTCCCCTCATTTATTTTTTCTTTAAGGTTTATTTTATTGTTTTTGACAGAGAGATTGACAGAGAGAGAGAAGGGAGAGGGCCCACAGCAGTCTCCCATAGTTGTATATCAGTATTCGACATGGTTTCATTCCACACAGGTGCACAAGGCAGGAACCAGGCCAGGGGCCTACTGCATGGGGGGCATGCCCCCAGGCACTGGGGGCGGAACCGGGGGCCTCCTACATGGGAAGCTTGCCCCAGCAAGAATGAACGGGGAGCCATACCCCAGTTCGGCATATGGGCCCACATAGGCCAGGGCTGGGACCAGGACTCAATTCTTAAGACACCAGAGCTGCAAAGCGAGTGCTTAACCCACTGAGCTATCCCAGCTTCCCCTCAGTCCCTTCATTTCACATATTAAAAAAAAGATATAGACATATTTATTAACTTACCTAAAATTATACAAGAGCTGCCCAGAAAAAATCCAGACATTGTGAATATAACGAGAACAGTTACATGGCTGGAACTTTCCAGATAGCCCTCATAGTTACTAAGTGGTGGAAGCAGGACTAGAATCTAGATCTCCTAACTTTTAAAACAGTATATTCCCCACTATACAATTAAACATTTACTTAAAGCTCAATGCAGCATAATATAGTCTTCTTCCTAACATTTTATTCTATTGGATCTACTTTTCTATAACATAGAGTCTTTGTTCACATTTAAAAGACTATTATACTGCATTATGTGTTTCAAAATGAGATCCTTTTTTGATTTATGTTAACTGAAACTGTCCCTGCAGAGTGAGAGTAGACACTTCTACTTATTTCATTCGTTTCTTTACTGCTTGCATTTCTTTTTTATAGTGAATACTTTTGTAAATTAAACAAGAAAAGCTAATTACTAAAGAAAACTGAAACACTTCACCTTGAGATTATTTCCTGCCAAGTTCAGCCACTCCAAATGTACTAGTTCCTTTAGCCCTTCCACATAGCCAATGCTATTATGAGGCAAATTTAACACCTGGAGTTGGGTCAGTTTGGCCACACCCATCATCCGCACCAGCCGATTATTAGCCACTGACAACTGTGGAAAGAAAACATATCATTATTCTTAGGAATAATATATATATATCTATATATATTACTTCCACATTAGGGTGCTTAAAAAGATTTGTTTATATGGCCAACATTCCCAAATATATAAACCCAATTGATACTTTTCACATATATTGTCTAAATAATCTAGAGACTATTAGTTTGTTGTTGATACTATTATTCTCAAGCAATGGAAAACACATATAATGCTCCAACTACTAAAGAGAAAACATTTTTAACAATGCAACTACTTGAGCATGTTACCTCCACAAGAATGGGGTCCTTATACTGTCTCAGTCAAAATCTAGAACAATGCCAGACACATATGAAGGGCCCAGTAAACATTTATTGAATGATCTCTTTACCTCTATGGTTAGGTAAAAAGTTATCCTGACATAATATTTTGCCAACATAAAGTGTTTTATTTTTCAACAAATGCTTTTTTTTCCTTCTAGTCTACTATAAATGTAGCACATGTGTTCATCTTCAGGAGAAAGTGTCATGTAAAATTTTAAGGCAAAATTTACTACTTTCCAGGCCTGAAGACTTACTTTTTGTTGGCTTTTTAAATATTTTTTGGATTGTGTTACTGTATTGTTTTATAATATATAATAATAAACTGGTCCTATATAACTATTTCCCCAGATAGCAATTAATACCTACCTGTATTAATTGGCTGTATTTCTCAAGATTTTCCAATTTAATAATTTGATTTTTATCTAGAATCAGCGTATGCATATCAGCTTCACAGGGTAAATTTGGACTTAATTTCTGAAGCCCCTGCCCTGACCAATTGACCACTGATCCTTGAAAAGAGAAGGGAAATTGTTAAAAAACACAAATACAGCAGCTGAGCACAGGGATGGAATTATACTCATAAACTCTCTATACATTTAGAGTTAGAAACACTAGAGCATAATAAATATCAAGATTTAAAAACTAAAGCAATCAAGTTCTAAAGTACCTCAGATTCAAATTATTTACTTTTCCTCAGAAAATATCAATTACATCTAGATTTGTGATATTCACTAAAGTTTCAAAGATGTAATACTTTGGAATTTTTCACATTTAAATATAAACTATTAGTTCCATATTTTGTTCTTATGTAATGACAGTATTTTTTAAAAGAGTTTTTTGAGAGGTATGAGAGAGAGGGGCTAGGGGGACCCCAGAACAATCTCCATAGTTGTTCATTGTTAGTTGTGACATGGTCTCATTCCACACAGCTGGATGTGGGGCTGTGGAGGGCAGGAAGCAAACTGGAGGCCTCCCACATGGCAGGCAAGAACCTTTGAGGCCATCCTGGCAGTTACCAGTTGCACCACAGTCCAGTATATGGTTTGCATGACCGGTGCCAGGAATCGAACCCTGAACCCTGTGAGCTATCCCAGCACCCCAAGATAGAATTTTTTCAAAGTGGAACTAATCTTTTGACAGAGAACACCTGCTTACAACCTAACTACCATATATCCTAAAGTGCCCAAACTATTTTGAAAAGCAAGGTATAGTTCAGTTAATTTATCTACAAAATGCAATACACCTAATTCATTACATTGATATGGGAATGAAAAGAGAAACTCTATAAACATCACTCAGCCCCATCCCTGGCGCACAGCACTCAATTAAGTAATTTAGTATAACGGATTTTCAAATCCTGCCTCTATCAACCATTGTGTTATCTTGGGCAAATTATTGATCTCTTTGGGGCTCACTTTTCTAGCCTGAAAGATGAGGATGATAATAAGTGGCTTTAATGTTCTACAGAAAAAATGAGATGATGTAAAAAAAAGTGAACTCAGAACATCGTTTGGCTCATTCATATAAGAAGTACTCTATAAATGTTAAGTGCTACTATTGTCAGTAAATTGTCTGGGAAGTGGAGTTTAAGAAAAGAATGTGGGGAGGCTGGGATGGCTCAGTGGGTTGAGCGCTTGCTTTGCAGCTCAGGAGACTGAGGATCAAATCCCGGCTCCAGCCCAGGCGAACCCACATGCTGATCTGGGGTGTGCCCCCAGTTCAGTTCTTGCTGGGGCCTATACTGGAGGCTCCCAGCCCAGTTCCTGCCCTGCACAGCCCCGCACCCACCTGTGGATTCATGAGGAAAACTAATGCTGTCATCTAGTGGACTGCTCTGGGCCCTCCTCCTTCTGTCTGTCTGTCTGTCTCTCTGTCAATAGACAATAAAAATAATTTTTTTTTTTTAAAGAAAAGAATGTATCAGAGGGAGGCGAGGCCAGAGAAATGGCCAATTTCAAATTTATACCCAGATTATGATTACTGCGGAAAATTATTGAGATTGCTGTCCTGAAGGGTGGGTTTCAACATTTTTCCATTGCTTCCAGCGTTTGAAAGGGGTCATGGGATTCTCTGAGAACTTGGTGAAAACTGTGTACTGTCCCAAGAAAACGTACAGCCTTCGCACACAATTCCAAGAGGTCAATATACCTCATAAAACCATAGATTTCCCTCCTTCCCCTCAAGATTATAATGAGCCCCTGATCTAAGCAGTGGAGACAGACCTGGACCTCAGCCCTGCCCAAGACCTCTGGCTGCCTGCCGTCAAGCCTCAGAGCTGTAACCAAAACAAAGGAGCTCGGCTCACGACTGGCGGCTCCGCATCACAGAAGTACCCCCGCCCCGCGCTCCGCTGGGCAGCGACCAAACCCGATCCCAGGACCCCGTTTGAGGAACCAGGGGTGGAGAACTGTGGACTCTGTATCACCCCCACATTTTATCACTATCAGACACTTCCAAGAAAGGGTTCAACTTTAGTCCACAGTGCTGTTTGACAGTTTCTTGAACGTTCTAGGAATCAAGGGGAAAGGGGGACAGGTAAAGCGAAAAAGGAATATCCTGCAATTTTCACGTGGGCACCTAGAACTCAAAGTAAATAGCCTAGAAAGATCACCTCAGTCCGAAACCCACCACACCCAGGTACCCCTAAGAGCGCGGGAGCCTGCACGCCCGGCCGGGAGAAGGCCCCTGGGGGTTGTAGTCCCCGGCTGACCCTCTCCGCGACGCAGAACTACCGTAGGCAGAGCCCGGGGACTACAACTCCCAGAGGGCAGCAGGCCTCCGCGAAGCCCACGAATCCCCATCAAAGGAACTGGTCCAAAAACTGCACCTCTAAACCCCAGCTTATTTTTCCACAAGAACTATTTAACTCAGTTCCATAGAATAAACCTTGGGACATGGGGGTCTGGATGGCCTTACCTTCTTTAGGAGGCAAAGCGGCGTCGACGCGGGATACCGCCATACTACCCGCTTGCTAATACCAAGAAACCGTCCTCCACCGACTCCGCGGAGCTTGTCGTCGGGAGGAGGGAGCCGGAAACTACAGCTCCCAGGATGCACGACACCGCAAGGCCCAATTGGCTGCTTACGCCTAATGACGTAAAACCCGGGTTAGAAACTGAACTGAGTCTAGGAAACCTGGCCAACTCCCTTATTTAACAGATGAGCCAACTATATTGTTAATTATCATTTCACTCCCTTTTCTAGGTGTTTGCGAAATTTGACACTTTTTTCCATCGAGGTGATTATAAGATCACTACTTAATGCAGACTGAATTTGAGAGCTTATTGCCAGAAGTCTGTGGAGTCTGCCTTCTTTTTGACAATTCTGAGAAAGTTGAAAATTTTCACCTCTACTCTAGGAATGGCTTGGACTATCTTGTTGAGATAGTCCTGAAGGGTGGGTTTTATTTGAAAAGTTAATTAAAGCATGCTGAGGTAGAAGCTTGTATACGGTACTTTTAAGTGCTTGTTCTTCAATATTTAACAGAACTTTAGACCTAGGAGTATATTTGATTAAGTATGAACCTAGAATTTTTCCAGGGAGTACACAGAGAAGAATTACACTGCATAACTGAAAGAGTAGGCTCACACTTTTGTTATAACTATTACATACTAACTAGTGTGATTGTAACAACTCAAGGTACAAAAAAAAGGAAACTACAATCTTCAGAGAAGAATTGAAAGAACATTAAAATGGAGCTACAGCTTAAAAGACGAGTAGACTGTTAAGAGAAGTAGAAGATGAGACGACATTAGCACAGGCTTCAGGTGAGGGCAGGTTGTAATGAAGTTGTGCTCACAGGAAGAGAGAAACTAACCTGATAGAACCACAGAATATACAAAGGCAGCTTCCAATTTCTACTACCTACTTCTCCATCCCCTCTTGCAAACTTTCCACTTGCTGAAACAGCAATGTCCAAAATCTTTGATAATTTCCGTTTGGGAAACTCATGCTTCGAGATTTTTGGCACTTGGTTCTATGAGCATTCCCTTTTTCCTCGTTCTCCTCTCTGATTTCGCCTGCTTAACTTTTTTTTTTTTTTTTTTACATTATTTCCCAGTATTTTAGTCTGGAGGCAAATTTCCTAGTTCTGAAGAGGGAATTAAGGCTAGGAATTTTTTTCTTCTGACCAAGAAACCACTTATTTAGAAAGCACAGTCTTACTATTATATATACTGGTAGATGTAAGAACAAAGCAAGCCTGCATACTGCCTCCTACTAACCTTTGTGCCCTGGAATTGGTGGTGAGGATTCAGGAGAGTCCAGCAGGGAAGAAGTGTTCACAGCTCTCTCCTGTTTAGCATGGTAATAACTTGGGAGGGGGATCCTGGAAACCTAGAGGGTACTTAAGGAGCACAAGTTCCTGCAAGTTTACAATAGCAGAACCACAGTTATGCCTGGTTAATTTGAGATGTGATCCTGAGGAAAGGGTCAAAGGATTTCTTTTACAGGGTTAACTACTCACGGCTCTTAAAAAGAGTGACCAGATGTTCCTGGGCATAGTCCCACATGCCCAGCTGAAACAGCAACCCTTTAAATCACACCACAGAAACTTTGTGCTTCACATAGTACCACTTTTACATCTAAGATCAAATTGCTACACTTAATTAAACTGTCTCATTTTATATATATGTTAAACCCTACAAGCTCTGATCAATTTGGAGGATTCTATTAACGAATACTATAAACTTCTCATCAAGGTAGCATCTTTTTGTCAGGCCCAGGCCCCACAAGAAAGATTTTCCTATCAGCACAGTAAACCTGATCTCTGTAACAGTACAGCTGATAGCCCTGACTCCTGTGCCCCATCTCTAATTCATCTGCCCAAGGCTACTGGCATAATCTAAGTAAAACAACACCTTTTATCATGGTAATCCCCTCCTCAAAAACTTGTCTCTTGAAATTCAGTTTTCAAGGGTCACCATAATCTAGCCTCACCCTACTTCCCTCCATTCATTTTACTAGTTTTCATTTGGTGTTTTTGACAGGGATTGAGAAAATGAAATGTCTTTTAGAAAGGTTAAGCTGCTCATATAACAAGGATGAATTGAAAAATAGAATAGTGGCAGGAAGGAGACTATTACAGTGCATGGTAACCTTTAATAAAGCAGTTTCAGCAGAGTATTATATACAAGTTTAGATAACACAAAGTTAAGAGACTAAGTAGAAAGGAAACTTGAACAGCATTTGTGGATGGTTCAATTTATCTTGACAAAACAAAGGTTTTCTGATTAGGATACAAACTTACGTATATTTGAAAGAAGTAAAAATAATAATAATAACTGAAGTTTTAAAGTTTTAAAACTAAAAGTTTATTAATATACAGATTTTGACACTAAAGATTTTGAAAATGTGCCAATTTTTTTTGTAATAAAAAATCTTTATGTGAAGGTGTAGGCACATAAAATTAAATGTTTTGTTAGTATTTATTGGTAGACACTTATGGCCCCACACCTTTATCTGTGACCTATGACATGGAAGAAGAGAATGCCACTATGAAATGTCTATTCATAGGTTACCTAAAATCCCCTTATGAGCATTAACTTCCCTCATTATTATGTATTATTACTTAACAGGTGTTACACACTATAATAAAAACCAAACATTTTTATATTCCACCTATAAGTGAGATCATATGTTTCCTGATTCTTTCATTCTGACTTATTTCACTTAAAAAATGTTTTCAAGGTCCGTCAATGTTGTCACAAATTGGTGTATTTCATCTTTTATTATTGCTTAGTATTCCATTGTATAAATGTACCACAACTTCTTTATCCAGTCATCTATCAGAGGACACTTTGGTTGAATAAACTGAAAGGAAGAAAGAAACAAAGACTCATGGACACAGTCAATAGTTTAGTGGTTCCCTGAGGGTAAGAGGGGAGGTGGGTGGGAGAGATGGGTGGGGAAGAGTAGGGAGAGGGAATCAAACATACAGTGATGGAAAGTAAGCTGATTCTGGGTGGTGAGCACACAATGCAATATATAAACAATGTGATGTAGAATTGTACACCTGGAAACAATGTAATTGATATCAATCAATGTCACCCCAATAAATTTAATTTTAAAGAATCCCCAAAAAATAAAAACCAAACAGTGCAAGAATATACTGACAGTTTCATGTATTTTGTCTGTGCACTTGTCAAGAAGAGGGGCTGCAGTTCTTTCAGATTATCAAAGTGGTCTGGAAATAAAAAAAGTTTAGAACCAAAGTTAAAGAATTTCAATAAAATTTTACCATAACATTTGAATAGAGGGGCTAACTATTATGCCTTATTATTATAAGTAGGTTCTAGCTGGGCTTCTGTACAGGGAATAGTGTTGAAAGAAAGGAAGCTCTCTCAGGGAGAGGAAAACAAAACAGATTTGGGGACCAGTGAATGAGTGCCTCGTCCACCCCTCTGGATGTAAACTATTAGCCCACCATTCTCCAAAGCAATGAGATTTCAACAAGGAGGATAGAACAGTTTAAGGCATCCATCCTAAATGCCATGCAATGTCAGAGCCAAAATAATGAATATCGAAGAGTTAGACATCTCAAGATGATATACTAACATTTTTATTTAATTTTCCCCCATATAACCTATCAGCTAAAATCTGAGAAAAAGAGGTTGAAATAAAAAGAAATTTCAAGAACAAAGCCATTGTGAGAGATTTTTTAGGTGCCTGTATATAATTACCTGGGAAGAAGTTGTCATTTGTTTAAGAAAGTAATAAAGGGATACTTGATATTTTTATTTATCTCTATTGGGGTGTTTCTTTTTCTTTTTTTTTAATTTATTTTATTTTTTTTGAGAGAGAGAGAGAGATACAGAGACATAGAAAAAACTGAACTGGGGGAACTCCCCAGTTCAGCATATGGGTCTGCACGGGCCGGGGCTGGGATTTGATCCTCAGTCCCTGGCGCTGCAAAGTGAGCACTTAACCCACTGAGCCATCCCGGCTTCCCCTGGGGTGTTTCTTAAAAGCAGTGAAAACTATAAGAGTGATTTCTCATATCCTCAATTGACAATCAAGTGAACGCTTAAAGAAAAAGTTCTAACTTTATACTTGGAAGACTTTTGAATACTTAAAAGCTCAGAAAGTTTACTTATAAGAATATCTGCACTCCTCACTTCCCATTCTTGATTCATTTTTTTTAAACATTTTTTTTTTAAAGATTTATTTTTATTGTTTTTTTGAGAGAGAGACAGAGAGAAGGGGGAGGGCCCAGAGTAGTCTCCATAGTTGACAGCATTAGTTTTCCATATAGTGTCACTCCACAGGTGGTCATGGGGCTGTGCAGGGCTGGGAGCCTCCCACGTAGGCCCTGGCAAGAACTGAACTGGGGGCACAACCAGTTCGATCCTTGGGCTCTGGGGCTGCAAAGTGAGTGCTTAACCCACTGAGCCATCCCAGCCTCCCCTTATTATTTTTTTAATGAGGGGCTGTGATGGTTAATTTTATATGTCAACTTGGCTGGGCCCCATTGGCCAGATACATGATCAAACATTATTTTGGATGTTTCTGTTAGGGTGTTTTTGGATAAGATTTACATTTAAATCGGTATACTTTGAGTAAAAAAGATTGTCTTCCATAATGTGGGTTGGTCTCATCCAATCAGCTAAAGACCTGAACAGAACACAAGACTGACCTCCCCCAAACAGCATGGAATTCTCTGGCAGACAGCCTTTGGACTTGAACTGCAACATTGGTTCCTGGCTGGGTTTCCAAAATGCCAGCATCCTGTAGGTTTGGGACTTGCCAGCCTCCACAATCATATGAACCAATTCTTTAAAATCTCTTCATATGAGTACAAGGGCTGTCTGGAAAGTATCCAGCCACGTAACCATTCTCGTTATATTGACAATGGCTGAAGTTTTCCAGACAGTCCTCATATACTGTACATAGATTTAATACTGGTGTTTTCAAAATTTCCCTGTTTTTGGTTGTCTCATACCCTTTTAAAATTCTTACCTTTACTTCATTTCCAATTGAGAGAATATTAACAAACAGAACTATATAAAATATATTAATATGCTGAGGAATGCAAATTTATATAATTTTTTCTTTTCTGAAATTGTACTTTTAAACCTTTAAAATCACCGAGATTTTCATATTTAACTACAACACAAGTCTATAGTACAAGAGAAATATGAATAACAATCTCTTTAAACAAAAATACAAATTCCCTTCCTTGTCCTCAAATGAAATAAACTTAAAAGGCTACTTTAGCTATTCTCTAGCAGGGCTTGCCCAACTATGGCCTGTTGACCAAGTCCAGCCTGCCATTTGCTTTTGTACAGCCTATCGCTAATCGTGGTTTCTATATTTTAAGTGACTGGAAAAAATCAAAATAATATCTAGTGACAAAAAACTTATACAAAATTCAAGTTTGAGTGGAATTCAACAAAGTTTTATTGAATTATAGCCATACTTATTTATTTACCTATTGTCTGTAGCTGCTTATCACCATACTGTGACTTTATATAGTTTTATTACCAGAATATACCTGTCATGGCAAAAGAAAAAAATAGTGGATTTAAAATAGTCCATCTTTAAAGTACAATGAAGTATAGATTATTTTGTTATCAAATTAGAGGGCAAAACATTGTTTATTATGCAATGAACCTATATCTGTGCTATGACAATACATGTTAACATTACCAGACTAAGAAGTCATCATAGTATTCCCAAATCACAAAAAAAAGTCAGAAAAGTTACATAAAAGAAATATCATAGTAAAATTTCTTTGCAAAACAAACAAAATGAAGAAAGGAAGGAAATTAGGTTGTAAACAAAGTTTCCAAGAGGCTCATTTGTTAGCCATGCCCATGCAAGAAAGTTATTTATTTATGGTATGCAAACTAAATGATGACTGACTGCAGCAGCTGAAGAAATGTATCCGGAAAAAATAAACCGGTTTAAAACCACTAGCCTTTGGGTGAAAACAGCTGCTTAAAGTTATTAAGATCACTGGGAACAGCCTCAGTAGTCAATTTAAAGTATTTAGTGAAGGCAAATAATTTTGAGTTATTTTCCTTGGCTCGTAATAAGTTAACAGGTGTTACTGATAACTGCTCATTTGGTCCTGTTTATTCAAGGAGTCAAATGTTTGAAATGACTGAAGAATTAGCCTATGTGAATAGGTTGCATGAAACAGGCGAAGAACATTTTTTTTTTTTTTAAGATTTATTTTATTGATTTTTGACAGAGAGAAACAGAGACAGAGAGACAGAGAGAAGGGGGGAGGGCCCAGAGCAGTCTCCATAGTTGACATTAGTTTTTCATATAGTTTCACTGCACAGGTGGGCACAGGGTTGCACAGGGCAGGAACTGAGCCGGGAGCCTCCCACATAGGTCCCGGCAAGAACTGAACTGGGGGCACACCCCAGTTCAGCATGTGGGTCCGCATGGGCTGGAGCCAGGATTCGATCCTCAGTCCCCAGGGCTTCAAAGCGAGCGCTTAACCCACTGAGCCATCCCAGCTTTCCCATGAAGAACATTTTAAAGTTGAGAAAACACTTAATTTAATACACCTGAAGTGAAATCAGCTATGCTGTGTTACAACTTATGTAATTAGAAACAGGCTTAGTTTTGACAGATTTACAATTTAAGTGTTTAAATCCTATGGTTATAACATCATTGTCCTGTAGTGTCAATAATAGGTATTTTGTGGGAAACATTTGATTCTACCAAGTGTTATTGAACCAGTAGTGTCAACAATAAACTTCATTTGCTATCATGGATTTAAACTATTGTCTACAGATTTTTTTTTTTTAAGATTTATTTTTATTGTTTTTTTGACAGCGAGCTAAACAGAGAGAGAATGGGGAGGCCCAGAGCAGTCTCCATAGTTGACAGCATTAGTTTTCCATATAGTTTCACTCCACGGTGGGTGCTGGGCTGCACAAGGCAGGAACTGGGTCGGGAGCCTCCTGCATAGGCCCCAACAAGAACTGAAGTTGGATGGGGAAGCCGGGATGGCTCAGTGGGTTAAGCACTCACTTTGTAGCGCTGGGGACCGAAGATTGAATCCCGCCCTGGCCGGTGCGGATCCATATGCTGAACTGGGGAGTTCCCCCAGTTCAGTTCTCTCTCTGTCTCTATATCTCTATCTCTATCTCTCTCTGTCAAAAACAATAAAATAAATAAATTTAAAAAGAAAATGTTTAAAAAAAAAGAACTGAAGTTGGGGCACACCCCAGTTCAGCATATGGGTGCACATGGGCTAGGCCCGGGATTTGATCCTCGGGCTCCGGGGCTGCAAAGCAAGCACTTAACCGGCTGAGCCATCCTGGCTTCCCCCATATCATCTACAGATTTTTGTCAGAATTAGCAGCTAAATATCCTGACTAGCCCCAATACACAACGTTTACGGACTTAGCAGTTGTATTATTTTATTGTGATTTGTGTTTTTTAGCTAAGGGCCAAGATTTAAATTTTTCTAAATGAGAACTTCCCTTAACCACTATTATAGAATACTGACTGGCTGGCTTTAGAATTCATTTTTGCTCATTTGCTAATTTTGGTCATTCAATGATATTTTTTTTCCTTTTTTCTTTTTATTTATTAATTTTTTGATGGAGAGAGAGAGATATACAGAGACAGAGAGAGAGCTGACCTGGGGGAACTCCCCAGTTCAGCACATAGTTCTGCATGGGCCGGGGCCGGGGCCAGGACTCGATCCTCGCTCCCCAGCACTGCAAAGTGAGCACTTAACCCACTGAGCCATCCGGCTTCCCCCAATGATAACTTCTTAATAAACTCAACCTAAAATTAGAGGACAACACAGAACTTACATGCAAAACTTATTCTGTGGTAGTCATTTTGATAATAACTAACATTAATTGATTTACAAGTTAGAACCAAAAGCAAGATCTCCATTCTCACACAAATTTGCAGTGGTTATATTTTTCAAGCTCAACTAGTTTTAGCAGTATTTTACAGACCTCAATGCAAACACAAAAAATATTTTCATATTTCAAGACCCATTTTATTGTGCAATTGAGGAGCTTTCACTTAACTTTAAATTGGACATGATTAATATAATATGCTAAATATGAAATGCTAAAAGGACATTAAAAGAGATTAATATGCTCAATTTAAATCACATGTCCTTGGATTGTTAGTACTGGGCAGTATTTATCTGGGTAAAGACATTTTTGAAAGATTAAATTTGTAAAATATCGTTACAGATCAAGATTAACAGATGAATATTTACAATTGATTTTTCATTTTATTTTATGGTTTCAGAGAAGGTGAGAGAGAAGGGGAGAGGGCCCAAAGCACCTCCATTGTTGTACATCATTAGTTGTGATATGGTTTCAGTCCACACAGGTGAGTGTGGAACAGTGTGGGGCAGGAATGGAACTGAAGGCCTCCCACATGGGAGGCAAGAACCTTGGACTCTGTGTCATCCCAGCGGTTACCAGTTGTGCTGCAGTTCAGCATATGGGTTTGCACAGGCCGGGGCTGGGAATCAAATTGTGGATCTCACCATTGTAAAGCAAGTGCTCAACTGCTGAGCTATCCTGTCATCTGTTGTTGATTTTAATAAGGAATAACTTTGCACCCTAATTAAAAGAAATGTTATCCTTCAACTTCCCCAAAAAGAATTTCATTCTTCTATTTAGTAGACTGTTTTACAAAAATGTGTACTCAAGTCTTTTAAATTTCATCAATGAAAATTTGGAAATGGGTTTTCTCTCTTATTATACAAACTTGTAATATCCTCAATTTTTGCCTCTTAGCCTACAGTGAAGCCTACAATATTTACTATTTGCAGACTGCTATTGTAGAGGAAGTAAAATTTGCATAGGAAGTTAGCCAGTAGAAGGGAAGAAAGAAGACAGCTTTTGGATATGAGGGAGAACCAACAAAGTATGTGAAAAATAGTAAAGTTATTACATACCAGATCATCTTCTTGCCTTTTTGGGCCCATCAGTCATACCATTTTCTTCCAGAAGATGGCTCCCTTCATTTTTGCAAAATTTTATTAGAAAAAAATTTCCAACATACAGAAAATTTGAAAGAATTTTATAGTGAACACTGAACAAACTCATCACTTTCTCTTACCAACATTTCATTATAATTGTTTCATCACATGTCTATCTATCTATCCCTATAACTTCCCCTATATATTTAAGCAACTATTTCATTAGCTAGTGTTCACTCAATATTTACTTACAATTTTCTTTAAGTAAAACTTACATACAATGAAATGCTCAAATATTAAACATTTCCTGAGTTTTGACAGTGTAATTAATCCTAAACCCATAAAGATAGAGGACATTACCATTAACACAGAAAGGTCTCTTATTCCCCTTCCCATTCAATTCTTTCCTTCCCACCCAGAAACAACCACTATTCTGATTTGTTTTTTTCACCATATGTTAGTTTGCATGGTGTATATAGCTTGAAATATATGGAATCATATAGTATATACTTTTTTGGGTAAGGCTTATTTCACTTAGCATAATGTTTTTGGAAATCATATGTTGATGTGTAAAATCAATAGTTCATTGCATTTTATTTCTGAGTAGTAGTCCATTGTATAAGTATATATATTATAGTTTGCTTATATATTCACCTATTGATGGGGCACCTAGACTGTTTCCTGTATGTATGAGTAAAACTGCTATAAACATTCTTTTTAAAGATTTATTTTTATTGGCTTTTGACAGAGAGAAACAGGCAGGGCGAGACAGAGAGAAGGGGGAGGGCCCAGAGCAGTCTCCATAGTTGACAGCATTAGTTTTCCATATAGTTTCACTCCACAGGTGGGTGCGGGGCTGCACAGGGCAGGAACTGGGCCAGGAGCCTCCCGCATGGGCCACGGCAAGAACTGAACTGGGGACACATCCCAGTTCAGCATATGGGTCTGTCTGGGCTGGAGCCAGGATTCAATCCCTGGTCTCCAGGGCTGCAAAGCAAGCGCTTAACCTGCTGAGCCATCCCAGCTTCCCCTAAACATTCTTGTATAAAAGTTTTTTGTGTTTTTGGGTTTTGTTTTGTTTTTTTGTTGTTGTTGTTGCTTTAAAATGTTTTAATTATAGGGATGCCAGGATAGCTCAACAGGTTGAATGCTTGCCTTGCAACCACAAGGTCCAGGAATTAAATCCTACCCCCCAGCCCATGCAAGCCCATATGCTGAACTGTGGCACAACTGGTAACTGCCAAAATGGCAGCAAAGGTTCTTGCCTCTCATTCAGGAGCCCCCAGCTCAGTCCCCCCACCCCCCGACAAGGCCCCACATCCACCTGTGTGAAATGAAACTATGTCACAACTAATAATGTACAACTATGGGGACTGTTCTGGGTGCTCCCTCCTTCTCTCTCTCTCACCTTCTCTCAAACAATAAAAAGTTGTTTTTTTAATAAAAAAATAATACAGGTGATGCTTACTTTTCTTTAGGAATAAATTGTGGGCTTTAGGAATAAACTGTGGGATTTAAATCTTTCTATCCAAACCACACTATAATTGCTTGAAGCTTTTTATCATGAAAAAAAAATTATTAATAAAAGAGTACATAACAATATAAAGATTATTTTTAAAAACCCTCCCTACCCAACACCCAGCTTCAACTATTATCCACTCCTGGTCAATCATTTTTTCATCCATTCCCTTACCTACTGGAACCTCCCTCATATTATTTTAAGGCAAAGCACAGCTATCATGCTATTTCATCTGTAATTATTTAGTATGTATCTGGAAATATAAGCTTTTAAAATAAAATATAATCATAGTACAACTATAACACCTAAAGGTTTTACAGTATATGTTAATGTCATCAAAATTCCAATCAGTATCCAAATTATTCCACGGTCTGTCCAGCTTGTTTGTTCAAGTTGGGCCTCAAATAAGTTTCATATGTTTTAATTGGTTGAGGAGGGTCTTACATTTCTTTTAACCTATAGGTAGAGCCAGCTTCAAATTATGCAACCAGTATATTCACAAAGGGCTCATGCTCAGGAGAATCCCATACTTTGGGTTTAATGTTCTGCTTTGTTGCCTTGGTGTGTTTTGTAAGTGAAGTACAGTGAAATAATAAAACATGTGCCCTGGGCTTAGAGTCTCAGCTCACATGTGGGCTCACTTTGCGGAGCCTTTTCACTTTCTAGGGATGAGTCCTAGAGAGTCACTGATTCTACAGTTAGCTGATGCCAGCCTCTGCCTCTCCCTTCCCTCTCTCCAAAGCTGGCAGCACCACTGTGCATTCCAAGAGCAGCTTGATGCCCATACCATCGGGGATCCAGATACAGTTACATAACATATCCCAGGGTACTGTCAGTTCACTGTGGGTTGGGCCAGGAGGATGGTGGAAGAAGATGGCTGGTTCCACTTCCCTGATCATATTATGGCACAAAGTGTTGGTCCAGCTCCTCGCAGAAGGGTAACCATAGAGTTGGTGTGCCTTCCATGTCCCAGTACATACATCAAGTCTCAAGGCAGATCCCTGAACACTTGTGAGGGCCTGCATGGGTTGAGCAAATGTCCCCACCTGAGGGAGCATGACGTCAAATAGCAAATGAAAAAATACCATGAAAGATCATGAGACAGACTGCAGAAGAAAGGAAATAGTTTAACATTTTAGTACCTTTAACTGCATCTTTTTCCTGCTCTTTGTAAAAAGGACCCCACAATGTCATTCTGCACTGGACCCTCAAAATTACTTATGTAGCTAGTCCTATCCATAGGCTCGCTCTCTCTCTCTCTCTCTCTCTCTCTCTCTCTCTCTCTCTCACACCCCTTTCAATTTACATGCTGTTAAAGAAATTAAGTCACCTTGTAGATGCCAATTGCATCCCTGTGGAGTGACTTCACATGTCTCCCTGTCCTCTACATTTCATACAATTGGTAGTTAGATATTAAGATGATTCTTGATTATTAGATTTTTTTATGTATTTTCTTTTTAGAATTGATTATTTCTCAATTACAGTTGACATTCAATATATTAGGTTTAGGTGTACAGCACAGTGGTTAGATATTTATACAACTTATGAAATGATCCCCCCATAAGTCTAGTACCTATCTGGAACCATACATAGATATTTTTTAAATTTATTTTTTTATTGTTTTTGACAGAGAGAGAGAGAGACAGAGACAGAGAGAAGGGGTAGGGCCCAGAACAGTTTCCATAGTTGCACATCATTGGTTTTTGCACATAGTTTCATTCCATAGGTGGGTGCGGGGCTGCACAGGATAGGAACTGGGCCAGGGTCTCACTCTGGTGAGAACCGAACTGGGGGCACTCCCCAGTTCAGCATATAGGTCCCCACGGGCCAGGGCCAGGATTCAATCCTTGGTCCCCAGGGCTACAAAGTGAGTGCTTAACCCACTGTGCCATCCCGGCTTCCCCCATACATATTATTAATACAATATTTTTTACTATATTCCCTGTGCTGTACTTTACATCCCTGTGACTATTTCGCAACTGTCAATTTGTACTACTTAATCTCTTCACCTTTTTCACCCAGCACCCCATTTTTTAATACAATGCTTTATAATTTTAAAGAAAGCTTCATAATTTTTAATGCTGTATGATTTTTAAACCTAGTAATTTTCTAA
>PVKE010020076.1:0-27837 GCA_004027555.1 Craseonycteris thonglongyai
TGAGGGTGAGACATTAAAGATGAGGCCATTCAAAAGCTATCATTTATATAGGACAAACTAGAAAGTCTCCACAAATACCCAGGAAAGGGGACAGACTTAGAAAAGACCTGAGAAAATCTAAAAGAAAATCTAAAGTTTATACCTGAGGCTGATCCTAAGCTCATAAATTGCCTACAAAATAATAATAATATAATAATAATAATAATAATAATAATAATAATAATAATAATAATACTATGGAAGGAAAAAAATAACCTGAATATCTGAATTGCTGACTTACCATATTATTAAAATCAAATATCCATTTTTCAACAAATTATCATGACATTAAAAAATAAACAAACAAAAACAGGAGAGTATGACCCAGTCAAAGAAAAAAATAATGAACAGAAAGAAAAGACTTTAAAAGAACTATTGAAGATAGTCTTGGGGAAGCTGGGATGGCTCAGTGGGTTAGGCGCTCAGTTTGCAGTCCCATGGACCAAGGATCGAATCCTGATCCCTACCTGTGCAGACTCATATGCTGAACTGGGGAGTGCCCCCAGTTCAGTTCTCACTGGGGCGAGACCCCGGCCCAGTTCCTGCCCTGTGCAGCCCCACTCCCACCTGTGGAATGAAACTATGTGGAAAAACCAATGATGTGCAACTATGGAGACTGTTCGGGGCCTCCCCATTCTCTCTGTCTCTCTGTCTCTGTATCTCTCTCTCTGTGTGTCAAAAACAACAAATAAAAAAATCTTTAAAAAAAAAAAAGAAGATAGTCTTAAAGGATGCTCAAAAACCTGAAAGAATATGTGGAGAAGTTCAATAAAATAATATATAGCTAAAAGGAAATATCAAAAAAAGATAGAAAATTTACAGAGAAGCCAAAAATAAATCCTGCATATGAACATTAAAAATGAAATGAAAAATTCATTAGAAAATAAAAAATAACAAATATACAGTACACTTGTAGACAACAAAGTGGAAATTACTAAGTTTGGGAAAAGAAAGAAAAAAAGGAGTAGTGAACTTAGCTTAAGTGACTTGTGGGACAACATCAAAGTGATCTGTAGAAGAACAGAGGAAGAGGCCAAGAACATATTTGAAGACATGATGGCTGAAAAATTTTCCCTCTTTAATGAAAGATATGAATATAAACATTCAGTGAGCTCAATGAACACTCCAAGGAAGATGAAATCAAAGAGACCCACACCAAGACACATTATAATCAAACTTTCAAAAACCAAAGAAAAAGAGAATCTTAAAAACAGCAAGACAGTATTGACTCGTCACATATAAGAGATCCTCAATAAGATTATCAGCAGAAAGCCAGAGGCAGTTGACTGATAGATGCAAAGTGCTAAAAGAATAAAACTGTGAGCCAAGAACCTTATATCTGAAAACAACAACAACAAAACTGTTTAAAATGAAGGAGAAATTAAGATGTTTTCAGATAAACAATAGCTAAGGGAACCTGCTACCATTAGGGCTTCCTTGGAAGACATTAAAGGGATTCTTGACAGTTGAAATAGAAGAAAGACAGTAATACAAAACCTTATGAAGAAATTAAAATATCAGTAAAGGTACATATATGGGCTATTATAAAATCTAGTATTATTATAGCAACAGTATGTAACTCTACTTTTTTGTCTTCTACACAATGAAAGAAAATAAACATTAAAAAATAATAATTAGTCTAAAGGCTGGTATTATTGCAACTTTGGTTTGTAACTCTACATTTTGTTTTCTTCATAATATAAGAGACTGAGGCATTTATGAGAATTATTAGTTCATGTTTTTTAACACACAAAGTATAAAAATAGAATTTTGAGACAACAAAATCTGAAAGGAGTGTAGATGGAGCTTTAAAGTTTAAGGCCAGTGTTATCTGTTATTAAAAATAATTTGGCATAAGTTTAGACTGGTATAACTTGAGAATGTTATATGTCATCTCCATGGTAACCACAATAAAAATAGCTATAAACTATACACAAGAGAAAACAATATAAAAAATTATTTCAATATAAAAAACAAAAAAATCAACTAGCACAAAAGAAGAGACTAATGAGGTAATGAGAGACAAAAATTGCTAAGGACATAAGAAACAAATAGCAGAATAACAGAACTAAGTTCCTTCTTATTAGAAATGACTTTAAACATAAACAGATTACATTCTTCACTCAAAAGACAAAAAGAACAAAACAACACATCCAAGTATATGTTCGCTCCAAGAAATTCAAGTTAGATACAAACATACAAATAGGCTGAATATAAAATAATAACAAAATATATGCTACACATATAGTAACCAAAAAAGAACATAATGACTATACTAATATTCAACAACATATACTTTAAATTAAAAAGTTTCCAAGACAAAGAATGGCATTATATATTGATAAAAAAAATTCAAAAGAGCAAGAAAACAATAACTACAAACATTTATGCATGTGATAACAGACCTTCAAAATATATGAAGCAATACTGAAAACTGAAGGAAAAAACAGATAACACTACAATAAGAGACAGAGACTTCTATACCTCATTTTCATTAATGGATAGAATAAGCAGACAAGATAAATAAGGAAACAATATGAACAATACAATAAGCTACTTGAATCAGACATCAACTAAACAACAACAAACATTTTCTTCTCTAGCACACATGGAATATTTTCTAGGACAGATCATATGTTATGTCACATGTTATCTAAATAGACTTAATATATAACTAGGTAGACAAAATATATTCTTGAACCACAATGGGATGAAGTTAGAAATCAATCACAGAAATAAAACTAGAAGGTGGCATCGGTCCTCCAACTTCATTACTCTCCTTTAATGCTACATTGACTATTCTAGGTCTTTTGACTCTCACTACAAACTTTAGAATTAGTTGACAATATTCATAAAATAAATTGCTGAAATTCTTACTAGGATTGATTTGAATCTATAGCTCAAATTGAGGGAACTGACATTTTGACAATACTGAGCCTTTCAATCCACAAAGATGAAATATTTCTCGATTTATTTCTTTGATTTTGCTCATGAGTTTCACTTTTTCTATATAAATATTACACATATTTGATTAAGTTTATACCTCTGTAAGTGGTATTGTGTTATAAATATCTAATTCCACTTATTTGTTGTTAGTACATAGGAAAGCAATTAACCTTTGTATGTTAGTCTTATATCCTGCCAACTTGCTACAACTGCTTGTTAGCCCTAAGACTTTTCTGTGATTTTTTATTTCATTTTATATTTTCTGCATAGATAACCATGTCACCCACAAACAATAGTTCTGTCTTCCTTCCCAATTGCTATGCTTTCTATTTACCTTTCTTACTTTAATGCATTAGAAATGTTTGCAACTGATTTTGATTTTGGTTATTATCTCAGTTCACAAGGTTATTGGATTCACAATAACATATGGTAATCATTCTTATATTGACAACTACTTATTTTAAGGGTATATGATCAAAGGGGTCTAACTGAACTTGTCACTTTAATCTAATGTTAGGTATTCAGTATCAGCCCATGTTTGTCAGTCTCAGCTCAGAAATAAAGCTCTTTCTTTCATTCTTTTACCCATATTTTAGGTTGCCCACCTTGGATTGTGTGCAGATGAGAGGAGAAAAACTGGCTATTTCTATTTTATTTGCAGACCAGCTCATGGGAGCAGATAGTTAAATTTTCACAAATTTTGCAAACTGGTTGTTAAAAACAATTATTAAAAGTTACTTTTATGGTGATACTGCAATAGCTTAGTGGTTGAGCACTTGCCTTGCAGTTGTGAAGCCCAGGATTTGATTCCTGATCCTGGCCTGTGCAAACCCCATATGCTGAACTGTGGCACAACTGATATGGCTCAGTGGCAAATGTTATTGCTTCCCATGAGGGGAGGGCCCTGGTTCGGTTCCTGCTCTGCTCAGCAGGTGGAATGAAACCATGTCACAACTAATGATGTACAACTATGGAGACTGCTCTGGGCCTTCCCCTCTTTTCTCTCTCTCACCTTCTCTCAAAACAACAAAAATTAAATATTTTAAAGGGGAAGATGGGTGGGAGAATGGGGGTGGTGGTGGGGGAAATAGAGGAGTAGTAGGGAGGGAGAATCAAATATACGGTGATGGAAGAACTGATTCTGGGTGATGAGCACATAATGCAATGCATAGACAATGTAATATAGAATTACACATGTGGAAACTATGTAATTGTTATCAACAAATGTCACCCCAATAAATTTAACAATAAAACAAATAAATAAATAAATACACACATACATACATACATACATACATACATACATATATCTTTTTTAAAAAGTTACTTTTAAATAAACGTATAATGAATTATGTTAAATAAAAAGATAAACATTAAAAATGTATCAGTTTCTTCTTTATCATTATAACATTTTACTACCAATGAAGTGCTTGAGGTTATGTAGGTCTATCGTATCACTAAGGTGAGGATAGTTCATAATGAAGTGTCTCTGTGTATTTCTTCACAACTTTATTTGGTAGCTTGAAACTGGTTATGGTAGGAGTATTTACAATACAAAGAGCACTAAAAATAGGCTTTTGTTATAGGGTAGGGGTTGTTTTTAATATACTGGCAACCTCTGCCCAGTTTGTCTTCTACATCTTGTTTATACATTTCTTCAAAATTTTAATGTGAACTCAAATTTACAATCTGAATAAGCTTATTAGCATAGGGGCAATGGTTGGCTTTATACTGGTTTCTTAGTCAACTGTAAACTAGATACATATTCAAAGCAACCTTTTGTAAACTTTTCTCTGAGAAATCTTTGATAAATCACAGGTAAGATCACATAAACTATAATAGAGTCACTTAGACTCATAGGCTTTATAATCATAATTATCTGCCATGGAGTTTCCAGAAGCTCTTGAAATATTATATATCATACCTCTCATTTCAGGGAGTTATATTGCTCTCACTCAATATATAGAAATTTAATTAATCCCGCATGGAGTTCAAGATATTTCACAAAGGTTTTATAGTTTTATATCCATTCAGCAACTAGAATGTTGGATAATTCTGTATTTTAACATATTGTGGTTGAATTCAATCTAGCTTTAGATGAAGAATTATTGCAAAGATGAAGAATTACTACAAATATATGCAATAATTATATTAAAAACACAAAACATTTAATGTTATCGTAAGAAACAATATTTCTAATCCAAATACCACTCAAATTTTTGTTGATGGTACATTTTCAAATCTTAATGATTTAAATTTTCTATATAGCAATTTATTTACCATCATTTGCATTTATATTTAAATAGTTTTAAAGAATAACTAGTATCTATAAATATGTAAAGATTTTCAATTATGTTCAAATTAAATTGTTGGTACACTTTATATTTGTTAAAAAAAATTAAAGAACAGGATAGAATGTAGAGGGTTGCTAACATTAGACAAATCTGAGTTTTTATTCTGGCTTTAACCTTTGCTATTTGGGTGAATTTAGGCAAGTCATATAACTTCTTTAACTCTATTTCTTTATCTAAAAAAGTAGCATATTATCTGCCTTAGAGTTTGGTAATTAAGAGATAAGCAATTAAACATCTATTTCAGTTACTTAATGAGAAAGAGTAAAGTTTTAATGTAATAAGCTAAATATGAAATATATTTAAAGTCCATAAGAAAATAAAGTACAATTTTAAAAGGTAGCAATTTGACAAATATAATTCAACTGCTTTTGGTAGTGTAAATATAAAACATTCTGGATATGGTATAATGCATTGGTCCTGAAATTTGGGCTTGCACAGATCTGGAGGTACACACGTTGTGGTACAGCCATAAATAATTTTAAAAGAATCGATATCCAGATTCTAATATTTCAAATGTTTAATTTCCTAAAAGTGATTTTCCTGAAAATATGCCATTTTTTCTACTCAAGTTTGTTCATCTCATTTTTTACAATCAGCATTTTTCCACTCTTCAGAAGAAAGGTATCCCTCTTTTGTATCCAGAAGCTTTCTAAAATGCATTTTCTAGGTCAAAACTTTCAGGTTACAAAACCAAGGACAACATACACTGCAAAAGAATACTTAAATTTTAAAAAGGACATGTCCATAGGATGCGACTTCTTTTATTGAGGATATTACTTTTATTTTATTAGAATAAGAATTTCAAAGTAAGATGGTTTCCTGGTGGATGCCTATTACCAGGCTTATTTGGACTGAAAATAAGTTAAGGTTTTCTTGTTGTTGTTATTGTTTTGTTTTTGTTTTTCCTCATTACAGAAAGTTAGCCTGATTTGACTGGTTTGTTTGACAACAAGGGTTAAATTTACTAATTAGGTAACACTTTGACATTATCTATAAAATCACTAAGATAAATCTGTAACTTCACAATTTCAAGAAAAAAATATATGTAATGCATATAATATATATATATATATATATATATATATATATATATATACACACACACACATACACACACAATACAAAGTATCCTAGAAAAAATTCTTTGCAACTATTTAATCTTACAATAAGAAATACTTAATATTAATTTGAAAACACATGAGGTACTTCATAGCCTTGCAAAATTATTATAAGGTGTTAGAAGAAAAAAACTTTTCATGGTAGAGTCTTACCCTAGCAACAACATGGAAATGGTGCTTTCCAAGTTGAATAAATCCATGGTAATTAACACATATAGTACAAAAGGAATCCAAACACAAAAAGCAGTGAGGTCCTTTACTATTATATAGAAGTGAGAATCCAGAAAAGCAAGAGAGAGGAAAGATGATATCCCTACCATCTGTTCAACTCCAGAATATAGAAAGAATCAAATGTCTGAAGTAGTTAGTAAATAGACTTGGAATTTGAACATAGGAAAATTTTGATTCCTAGTTGGTAGAACTCCTGAATACTGACATAATGTTAAGAGAAAAGGATCGATTTTAGATGCTATTAATATTAAATTATTTAATATTATTTTTGTAATGTATTTTTCATTGTCTTGATAAAACATATGGGTATCACTGATATAGGAGAACTACTGTAGTTATGTATTATTGTTTGAGAAGGGATGCCAAATCATCAAACTGATTGCAATACTAATAGAGATAGAGATCTCAATACAGAATTAGGAAAATTGTACATTATAAATGGACTTTTATCTAGAAATTTTCTTATAAAACTATAGAAGCATATTTTTCTTACAAAGTTTTGAAGTTTATGCTTTTGTTATAAATAAAAAAACTAGAGTGAATTATTTTGTTATAATTCAATGATAATAAAGTTATTGAAAATGGGATAAGAAAATGAATGTTTTTCATAATAGCTTGCAAAACATGTTTACCACTTTGGTAAAGAAAGTAAAATTAATAACTCATATATATAATATTGTTGAAAAATGAGAAACAGAAACAATATCTTTTAAACTGAGTGTTAGTTTTTATTGCATGCCATGCGCTGTTGTCTCTGTAACAACTACTATTTCAGAAATATTGTAAAACCCACTTCCTTAGCTGTCAGACATATTGACTAAGCTTGAAGTCTGAGAATTATATTTTCTATTCTAGCAATTTGATTCTTCTTACATAAGTAAAGAAAGCATTCTCCTCTCCATTTTTATTTTTATCCACTCAGCCTTTGGCATAGCAAATACAATCCAGTTTCATAAAATAAAGCAACACAGAAAAAATTCAATTAAATGTATGCAATATGACTCTATTAGAACAAAAAGTAAAGGTTACTTCTCCAAAGTCTTTAAAAATTACTTCTGAATGCTTTAGTCTGACAGATACATATTCATATAAAATAAATATAGCTGACAGTTAATTAGATCTTAAGTATTTTTCTCAGACTTTACATTTGCACATATGCATCAGATTCCAATGTATCCTGGAAATTCTTAATCTTCCCTTTGTTCCCCAAATCATAAGTACTTATGCTCAAAATAATAATTAAAATGTATATATTCTGTTGATATTTATGTATCTTATTTAACATATATTTCTAAGAAAATATTTGTCAATGCACTTACAAATATTTACTTATTCTTAAAATTTAGGACTTAAACATATCATTGAATTAATGGACTATCTTCTTCTTAAATTCATGAGACTCTGAACATTTCTTGGATAAAGGAGGAACATTGAGAAGAAAGGAGGCTATTAATGAAATATTCCCCTGTAACTTTAGTCAATCTTTACATGGAAAACTTCATAAAAATTTTCAGTTTCTGTTTTACTCTGGATGATTTCACAGCAATAGATTCACGTGATTTTATAATGCTTCCCAGAAAATGTCCTTACTTAGATTAAGTGCTATGGATATATTTTGCAGATACGCATTTAAGGTTCCATTAAAGACATAAACAGAAGAAAGAATGCCCTAGAATAGAGTATTTGGGGTTTGTGAGCACTTTTTTTGATGTTATACTTTTGAAATACAGTAACTCTAACTTGTATTATACTGGGTTTTCATTTCAGGGAAGTTAATTTGTGGGAGATTTTGATATTGTATACCTGTCAGATTTGTTACTAAATAATAGGAAACTCCTGCTTTTATGTTATACTTTCAGCTTATTAATAGCTCATTTTTAAATGGAACAGAAGAGTCTTATCATGTCAGAATCATGAAAAATTATCTCTAAGTAGCAATTTGTTAAAATATGTATTTAACCATTCTAGTGGAAAGCTATGCTGAAATAGAGGATATGCTGGTTTTGTTCTATGAGTAGAAATAAATGATTTAGATTGGAAACAAACATAAAAAAATCATTACGTGCTATTTTGGAAGATTCATTAATTTAAAAAAAATAATATAGTTCTTTGTTGAATTATAATCTGATATTTAACTATTTTATGCAGAGAAATGTGGTCCTATTCATGTCATTAAATAGGAATATAAACTGCAGCAATACCATTAGGAAAAATATATCTATTACTCATTTTATTATGTTTTATGATATACATGGAGACACTGGAGTGTATTAGTCATTGAGATAATGACTAGATATTTTGCTGTGTGGAATTTTAATGAATAAATGGCATTTACATTGGTTATTTATCTATTCTTTTATTTCTTGAAAGTATGCATATATTAGTTACCAAAGGCTAACACTTTATCACTATCTACAGACAGTAAAGGTAGGTTAACAGGATAAATTAGAACTCTGACACCAGCCTCCCTGTCTCACTGCTGAAAATTTAGAGGTTAGAGATGTCTCTGCTGTATTTGTAACAAATCAAAGAAAGATGGGTCTTACACATGCATGTTTGCTCTAAAGCTTAAACAACTTTTATTTAAAATATGACTTTTAATAGCTAAGAGTACTTGGGCATAATACTTTCAACAGAAGTCTATTTATTTTCTCCTGTGTAATATGTTAATGACAATAAGTAAATAATTTGTGTTTGAAGCATTTAGAAAATGCTTGGTACATCATACATGATGTACAGGGTATTATCATCATCATCATCATCAACACCAGCTAAAATAACAAATGGACACTAGCTGCCTCATACTTTCCATTGTCCTGATTATACATATACATCTTATTTCATCAACACTGTTCCAAGTAGATGTAGGTAAACTGTGAAGCAAATTAAGTTAGCGTCTGCACCACTTAGCCATCCCAGTTGGAGCGATTTGCCTCCGTGGTGCTTCTATCATTTTGGTTACCCACTGGCATTTTATCAACCTATTGCTGCTCTATCTCTAGATATACCAAAGGCAATTCTGAGAAACACTATAAATGTAAGTGAAGCCAAAACCAAAACATATTTTACCTGAGGTTTTACGAAGAAAACACACACACAAATAAGAGTGTATCCTAACACAATGGGCGCATATAGCCTAATAATAATAAGAAAAAACAAAAAAACAAAAAAAACCCCAGAAAGCCTAAATTAAGAGGCAGCAAATGACAAGTGTGAGTGAGAGAAATATGCCAGGGGTTATAGGAGCTTAGAGAAGGAAAAGCCTAGATTTTAGTATTTGTCACGAAGATGAAAAGAACTATAACAAAAATGAGAAACACACAAGTGAAAGTAGATGGAGGAGATCGCATTTGATACAAAGGGAATGGTTTTTGTGAAGAATAGTATGTGAAAGCAGTAGCATGTACATAAGTTTATAAGGAAAAAAGCGATCATTCAAAATTGTGGGTTTATTTTTCTACTTATGTATCCTTGACTGCATGACAGGAACTTTTGTAAGCATTTTGCAATTATAAACTGGTATATTCTTTAATAATAAGCATAAGAAAGCTGGTGTGATTATATCAATACATGCAAAGTATACTTAAAGATATATTATTAAATATTATATTATTAAAATAAGAATGTATTAAAAGGTAAAGTCATTAGAAGTGACATCTTCAATATGAATGTCTATAATAGAAAAGCTAAAAGAATTGAAGGTTGAAACAGATACTCACAATTTGAGATTTAGAACACTCTTTTCCCATTAATTGAAAGAACAAATAGGAAAATTATAGTCATGAAACACAATTAGCAATTATTACAAAATAATATTTTTATAAGTACATATTGATTACTTTTAAAGATAGACAATATGCTAGGCCATTAAATAGGACTGAATAAATTTTACCAAGATTGAAATATTATAGAACATATTCCCTAAGCAAAAGAGAGTTAAATTAAAAATGAATAACAGTAAGGTATCTAGAGAATCCAAATACATATGGGAATTAACCAAACACTTCTATATAAGCCAAATGTCAAAGAAGAAATTCACAAGGAAAACAGAAGTTAGTTATTTCAAATTATAGTTATTTAAATACAAAAATATCAAATTCATAGGATGCAGTAAAGCAGTGTTTAAAGAAAAAATTTCAGTTGTAAATGCAATTTTTTTTTTAAGATATATTTATTTATTTATTTGTTGTTTTTGACACAGAGAGAGATACAGAGCCAGAGAGAGAACTGAACTCGGGGAACTCCCCAGTTCAGCATATGGGTCCACACAGGCCGAGGCCAGGATTCGATCTTCGGTCCCCAGCGCTGAAAAGTGAGTTCTTAACCCACTGAGCCATCCCAGCTTCCCTGTAAATGGAATTCTTATACTTAAAAAAAAAAAAAAAGACTATTAGTACGGATTTGATTCTCCACTTGCATGTACTAGAAAAAAGAAGAGCAAATTCTTTTTTATGATCAGAATTGAAAGGTTACTAGAGACACTATACGCAAGAAGAGAACAATAAAAAGAGAATCTTAAGTATAATTTTACATAAATATATTTAATAGTTTAGATGAAATAGGCAATTACAAAAACTGACTCTGAGTGGTAAGCACATGATGCAACACACAGATGATGTATTGTAGAATTGTATACCTGAAACCTATGTAATTTTACTAACCAATGTCATCCCCAATAAATTTAATTAAAAAAAATATTGTAATAGCCATACCTCTAGCAAGTAAATTAAATTTGTAAATTAAAAGCAAGTAAACAACTAAAATTAAACCAAAGAGAAAGAAAGACTTATCTTGAAGAAAATTTCATGCCCAGATGGCTTCACTGGTTGTCAGTATTTATGGAAAAACTATAGTAATTTTATAGAAAACAATTGCCAGCTATTTTGAAGAGGCCAATATAACACCAGCGTGAATTTGACTAAGATACCATAAGAAACTTTAACATATCAATATTCTTTACAAAAAAAGGTCAGGTTTGTTTGTTTTTTAATTAAATTTATTGGTGTGACATTGGTTAGTAAAATTACATAGGTTCCAGGTGTACAATACATTATCTATGTGTTGCTTTATGTGATTTGTATGAAATCACCAAAGACCCCAAATTGCCAAAGCAAGCCTATAAAAAAAAGAATAAGGCTGACAGAAATAAAATGTTTAAAAACATATTATCAAACTAAATACCACAATATATAGTTACATATTATGACCAAGCAGGGTTTATTTCTGAAATGTAAGTTTGTTTTAGCATTGAAAAAAACAATGTAATTTACCACATTAACAAATGAAACGTAAATTTCATGTAATCCTACCAAAAACTGCAGAAAATGCAAAATTAACCACCCAATCAATATGAAACTGTCAGCAAACTAGGAACAAGGATATATCCTCAATCTAACAAGAACATCCATTAAAAAGGAAGATTTTAACCGTTTATTCAGTTAATAAGATTACATAGAAAATTCCATTAAATTAATAAAAAATTACCAAAACTAAAATGTTAATTTATGTAGGTGCACATAAGATCAATATACAAATATTAACAACAATGACAAAAGGACAACAATAATAACCATATAATATATCTATAAACAATGCTAAAATTTTAATTAAAAAAAATGCTATTTACTATAGCTTTCCAAACCACAATTATGAATAACTATGCCAAAATGGATTACAGTCCTCTACATTGAACATTATAGATTATTGACATGACTGAGAAAAATTAAAGACCTAAAAACATTGAGAGTTATAGCCATGTTTATGAGTAGAACTATGAAGTCTAGTTAAGATCTTAACTCTCCCAAAATTGATCTATAGATTTACCACAATCACAATCATATCCCAACAGTTCCTTTCTTTCTTTTCTTTTGTAAAAGTTAACAAGATGATTCTAAAATGTAGAGCAAAATAAGAACACCTAAAATGTATAACAAAATAAAAATATTTTGGGTCAGCCTAAGCACCTACGACAAGTTAAGGCTCAATCTCAGATGGTCAAGGACAGTAGCACTTCTAAGACTTTACTGCATATGCTCAACCATCAAGAGGATGTGTACCTATTCATAATGAGTATCATTTCTCTATTGACTGCTATTTGGAAGTGGGGAAATAAAGATGAATACAACTGGTTTCTGTCTTGAATTATTAATTGTCTAGTGAACATTAAATTGCTCCTCAAGTAAATATTATTGTCATAAAACTTTATAAAATATTATCTTAGGAGGACAGATAAAGAGCTGGTTCATGTAGCTACCAGGAGACAATCATTAACTTTAATCTTAATACACAGAGAGAACTCTGCAGGTGAGAATACATTATAGACAAAGAGATTGAAATATGTAAAAACATATATACACAAATTAGTGTGAGAGAAGAGAATCATTTGCTTTAATTGTAGTATTGAACTTGTATGTTAGGGAATGATACAAGAGCTTTTGTAAATGTGTAGTGAGGCCATGTTGGGGGCATGATGGCTTTTTCCCCCCGCATATTGGATTTTGACACCTCGCTATTCTTTGGCTGAATTTTAACTGCAGATATTTTATTGAATTACAAAATGTGTTTAAAAATATTTTTTCTTTTTTTTTATCATTAAATTTATTGGGGTGGCATTAGTTAGTAAAAAGTTACATAGGTTCCAGGTATACAATTCTACAATATATCATTTATGTGTTGCATTGTGTTTAACAATTTTTGCATTTGCAAACATCTAGACATTGGAAACTCTCATAAAATTCAAAACATTAGTCTTGAATTAAAAATATGAAGTTCTAGCAACATTATTTTTTCCTCAGTTTTGTAGGAGGAGGTGAATATGCCTATTTTTTTAAGGTAGAATATACATTTCTTGCTCTCCATTACATGGATCTTATTATTCATTTTATATTACTAACCAGGGACTTGCTAGCATTTGCATCAGTATTTTTTGCTGTACATGAAAAGTAGTTAAGCAAATTAGTAGATAAATTTATTAGTAAACTGATGCATTTAGAAGTAAAGCAGATTGGTGGCAATATCATGAGCACAATAATTTAAGGCCTAATTCAGGCTTATGATAAGGTAATGTCAGTGGGAATAGAATAAATAAAATGGATGCCAGAGAATTATGTGATATAGAATAAATAGAATATCATATCTGATGGATAAAGGGATATTACTTAGTAAAGGCTATTTCACAGGTACCTTCAGGATTAAGGATAACTATTCTTAGGTTAATGCTACATTTAGGTATGTCCTTACATGTAAATTAGACATTTCACCATTAAATACGTGCTGTACGTTTTAACAACTCTGGAAAAAAGAATAGATAATTTAGGGAAGTACCTTCCAAAAAGGAAAAATAAATATGTGTGACAGAGTTAAGAGGAAATAAAAGTACCACAAAAATTAAAGGTGTCAGTTTATTTACCACCGACACTCTACTTCTTGCTTTCTCCTCTAGAGCCCAACCTTGGAAATTACAATTTTAGAACTGGAGGAAAAATATGTTGGGACTATTGGTTTGCTTCCCTAATCATAGCTAGAAGGGATTGCAAAGCCTCAAGAGAAGTACTAATGCTGGCTGTGCTAAAAATCCTATGTCAGGTAAACATAAGCACAATGTCAGTTAAGGTTTTCCATGATCCAGGCATAATGTGCAGTGGATCAAAAAGATTCAGATTGCTTTTCTGTGAGTATGTAAAACTGGTGGAAAGGTCTGTGGATCTCTAAATGCCTGAAACAGAAGAAAAAAGCTTCAGTGGTGGGTCCACTACAACTAAGAAAAAGTTAGTGGTCTTCTGCCATGGGTGCAGCATAGCACCTGAAAAGCCAGATGTAACTAGTTGTACATTAGATGTAACTAGTTGTACAATTCAAAGATTATCACAGACAAGGCACTAATTACAAGACAACAGCACAAAATCCTGTACAAGCAGCATGGATGTTTCCTCTTCCACTTTGCCTCCAGAAAAAGTGATCCATATATTCACTTGCCATATTGAGAATGGGAGAGAGGAAAGGAGACAAGATTCCAATATTTAAGAAGAAACACTGAGCTACTTATATAAGTCTATTATCAAAAAAGAATAAGAAAGTATTAACTAACATTTAAATCTAAATAAAAAGCAACAGAGATTTATATATTTATTTTTGTTTTTCCTATAATTACCTGAATGGGAGATTGGAAGGGTAAACTCTGAGAAGATAAGATTACCTATAATTTCCTTGCACATCTATTACATCATAGAACATAAATTTACATCTTTAATCCTCTAGGGCCAAAGGCTTAATAATAATGCTATATATTTACTGAATGATTACCGGTACTATGTTCTGGAAACAGTCTAAGTACTTTATATTAGCTAACTTATTTATTTCTCAGAGATAAAAATAAAACCTTTAAAATAAATCTTTTTATTATCACTGTTTATAAATAAAATAACTAAAGTAAGAAGAAAAATTTAAAAACTTGCTTGTTAAAAAATAGCTATTAAATAGGAGAGCTAAATTTTGAATATTTACAGCTGAAATTGAGTACCTACCTTTATTTATTTATTTTTTTAACTCTTAGTTTATTACTCTAAGACAGTGAACATAAGAAAAATACAAATTTGTAAGAAGGTCTATTTTTTATGGATTGGATTTAAATTAACTCCCACATGTACAAATAGGAATGTACACTAAACCCTTAAGCAAGACGATAGTGTAAGAATTTCCAAAATATTTTCTTTATTAGAATATAAATGTGATTGAAGCAATGAAGATGTAAATATAAGAGAGCAGAAAGATTTCTTTCTTTTAATGATTTATTTTTATTGGTTTTTGACAGAGAGGGAGACAGACAAAGAGAGACAGAGAGAAGGGGAAGAACCCAGAGCAGTCTCCGTAGTTGACAGCATTAGTTTTCCATATAGTTTCACTCCACAGGCGGGTTTGGGGCTGCACAGGTCAGGAACTGGGCCTGAAGCCTCCCACATAGGCCCCGGCAAGAACTGAACTGAGGGTACACCCCAGTTCAGCATGTGGGTCCACATGGGCCGGGGCTGGGATTCAATCCTCAGGTCCCACGGATGCAAAGCAAGCGCTTAACCTGCTGAGACATCCCAGCTTCCCAAGATTTCTCTTCCATGCCCCTGTGTTGATGACAATTTCATAGTAGAAATATCAGATCACATAGAAAGTTTTTTATGAATAGTTAACAACATTCATGTAAAGAAATAATATGTCTATTCTTTAAGAACTTAGTAAATAGATCATCTCCCCTCAAAAAAATTAATGAGCAACATCATTTTATAGAAAAACATTGTCATTTATAGAAAAACAAGTCGTTAAGAAAACATATTTAGGGGAAGCCAGGATGGCTCAGTGGGTTAAGCACTTGCTTTGCAGCCCCAGGGACCAAGGATCAAATCCTGGCCCCAGCCTGTGCAGACCAATATGCTGAACTGGGAAGTGCCCACAGTTCAGTTCTCACCGGGATGAGACCCCAGTCCAGTTCCTGCACTGTGCAGCCCCGCGCCCAACTGTGGAATAAAACTGTGTGGAAAAACCAATGACGTGCAACTATGGAGACTGTTCTGGGCCTTCCCCCTTCTCTCTGTCTCTATATCTCTCGCTGTCTGTCAAAAACAATAAAAAATAAATCTTAAAAAAAAAAGAAAACACATTTATAGCCAAATATATTGCTTTGCTTCTCAATAAATAAAAAAAAAAACATTAAAACTTAGAAGCATAATATGTTAGTACTAAAATAGACTTCAGAGACCACCTAGTCCAATTTTTCCATTTATTCTGATACAATGTTAAGTTCAGGCCTTAAAAATTCTCAAAGTAAATCTGACTCCAAATATGAGGAGTTTGGCCAAATAATTAAAAACTAAACAAGAAACTATAAAGATATCCAAATTAAATAAGAAAAATACATTTTTGCTCAGAGATTTACAGTTTGTGGAGAAAGAATAATTAGGATTTTCAGAAATTCAAGATGAAATCTATCTATTACCTTATCTCCTGAGGCAGAAAATGGCCTGGGAAACATCTCCATTAGCCACCATTGTCAACTCAGGTAGCCCAGTAAAACCTCAGAAATTGGCGAGCAAGTAAGCCAGAAATTTTGTGTTCCTGGTTGAGCTATTGTGTGTGTGTTTCTAAAAAATTAAAAATATTTAAATACCAGTAACCATCAAAGACATCCTATAATAAACTGGAAAACCCATTTAAGGAACATTGTACAAGTATCTCAAGGAGAACTTGAGGATAAAGTAACTAAGTATTACACTGTATCTTTACTCTGTCACAGGAATTTAAAATAATTCTGCTTTCTTAATTCAGTTTAATGTTAGCTAAGCTATATGTTTTGTGTTTGCAGATGAGTTTGGTTGGAGGAAGAATGGAGAGAAAGGTAAAATGACAGCTTTGTATTCAAGCACTGAAGTCACAATTTTATCTAATTTTATGTGTATGATTTTCTGTAATATTTAAGTTAGGTGACAATTTCATAAACTTAAAAAAAAATCAGAAAAAAATTTTTAATTGAGTCAGTGGCTGTCCAACTAACAATGTGAATTTTCATAGCTATTTACCCAGTGCTTTATGACTGCCCCCTTTAATTTTAAAGAACCAAATCTGTCTTATAGTTCAGGTAAAATTGTCTTGGAAAATGAAACATGTGAGCACATACATACACACACACACACACACACACACACACACACACATTTTTTTTACCACTCAAGGTTATTTAAAGATTTCTGATGTTTATTTTTGTAAAATAAAAAGAAAAAATTTTCTTTTCATTTCCTCTACTTTGTACTGTAAATCAATATTAGCTTTTAGTCTGGAAAGTATTTTAAAAAGTGCACAGGAAGCTGGGATGGCTCAGTGAATTGAGCACTCACTTTGCAGCCCCAGAGCCCGAGGATTGAATCCCAGCTCTGGCCCATGCAGACCCACATGCTGAACTGGGGTGTGCCCCCAGTTCAGTTCTTACCGGTGCCTATGTGGGAGGCTCCCAGCCCAGTTCATGCCCTGTGCAGCCCCGTGCCCACCTGTGGAGTGAAACTATGTAGAAAACCAATGCTGTCAATTTTGGAGATTGCTCTGGGCTCTGCCCCTTCTCTCTGTCTGTCTCTCTCTCTGTCTAAAAACACTAAAATAAATCCCTAAAAAGTGCAATAAATTTTCTCTTGAAGCAACAACCTAAAGTTCAGTAAAAATATTTTACACGTAAGATTCCATAAAAATACATGAAAAACAATTTTATATATAGATTGGCCCATTATTAAATGGGAAATATTACTAAACTAAATCAATTAATTTCTTCAAATCAGATCTGATTTTCTTGTAAAATATAATGTGCATAAATATAATATAAATATATATCTATTTATAATATATTATATAATACAAACTTACATTTTATATAACATATATTTGGGTGGCTCTAATGAATTTAAAGCAACAGAAAACATCTAAATAAGTATCTGCCTAAAAAATTATTGATAGGCTGAGAAATAAACAAAGCTTTCTCCTAGAGTGACACAATCACTCCGAAGTTACAAGTGCTTACTATATGTATGTCAGACGATTATGTTGTCTTTTACAAACATTATTTAATTTATAAAACATCACACCTTACAAATCTATATATGAGAAAACTGAGGCCCAGGGATGTTGAATGAATTGTCCATGGTCATTCAGTTAGAAAAGACAGAGCCAGAATTCCATATGGATCTAACAGATTCCAATATACAGACACCCTTAATACAGATTATGAGTAAGTCCTTCTTGCCAACCAAGCAAATTTTAGAAAGAAATGCAAGTTAGTCTCAAAAACTTCAACAAGTTAATAAGAAATAAAATTAATTTCTCTGTTCATGATGTTATAATTCTTCCTTTTGGGTGATTTTCAAGCAGCTGTTGCATGTTTTACTTCTGTAGTAAATAACAGTTCTTTGAACAGAAAAGATATCTCATACTGTTCACCTCTAAAATTAATTAAGAATGACTAGAAAGCATTCAGGAAAATAATCTAAGCGAATGACTTTGAATGCATTCCATAAAGTACCGTATATGAAATAGAATCAATCACTGAATGAACTTGCCACTATTTTGGAAAGGAATACACACACAAAAAAAATCAGCCCAATTATCAACATTCATAATAGTGTTATTACTGAATTTTTAATGCCATGGTTAAGCGTTAACGTCCCATGAATTCTGAATCATTTCCTGGAAAAAGAAGTAAAAGGAAAAAATAAATGTAGAAAATGATGGCAATAACACTGAACAGCAGAAAGAAGTGTTATGGTGGGAGAGGGGGAAGGACAAAAAACAATACTCTTCCTCCTGGAGAGCTTGGAGAAGCATGTAGGGCGTGTGTGTTTAGGGAGAATTAAGCTTAGAACATATTCTATGTTGACAGGACAATCTGAGCCACAAGAAACAAAAGCAGTGAAGAAGACGCTAAATATAACATTTATTGAGCTATTAGCATATGTTGGGGTCTATGTTAGGCTTTCCACATCACTTTCTATAGATTTAAGAAGAATAGAGGTCAAAATAAATGACACTGGTTTGAAGAGCAAAGATGTTATTTGAATTAGGGTGAAAAAATTGTTAAAAATATATTATATTTATATTATCTTTATATATAATATAATTACTATATAAATATAACATCTTACATAAATATAAGAGTGCTGTCTTTCAAGTGTCTAGTCACATAACCATTCCTATTTTATTGATAATGGCTGGATTTTTGTCTGGACAGCTCTTATATATCATATAAAATTTTATATAGATATATAATACAAAACAGCATAATAATAAGCCTGTGCATAAATTGTGTGTGCTTATTCCACAACAGGCATTGTTCCTCAGAGGTTTAAATATATTATTAATTTAATTCTTATAATACCTCCACATGGTGATGTTTTACTTACTTGTCTTTTTCTTTTAAGTCAACTAAAGCTTAGAAAATTTCAGTTGCTCCCGTAGCTAGCTGCCATGTCTACAATTGATCTACATAAACTAGCTAAGAGAATGACCATCTCTTTTACTTTGGGCCATTTTTATTAGAATTTTATGTTCCTTGGTCACTTCACAGTCATCTGAAACAGACTGTTTTAAAGAACCTAGTAATTTCTGAGTGAGGGAGTAATTACAAATCACATTTTTAATTAAAAAATAGCCAATGACCATCACACAGAGTAATATTTATCTAACTATCAACAACACATTACATTAAAGCAGTTAATTTTTATGGAAGTTATAGCCTTCTTGTTATAGAAATGGAGATTACTTTAATAGTCTATGAACAAGAAATGTGTAGAAAATGAGGAACAGATTTGCTTTAATGTTTTATTCTTACTTGAGGTTTTTAATGTGTGTTTGCTTTATTTTTGTTTGTTTGTTTGTTTGTTTGTTTGTTTTTTAGCTAAGGAGCAACACCAAAATAAAAGTCTTTCCTTTAAAACCTAGCAAAAAGTAAAATTTACATTTCTTTTTTCTTTAAGATTTCTTTTATTGTTTTTGACACAGACAGAAAGAGACAGAGAGAGCAAGACAGAGAGAAGAGAAAGAGCTCAGAGCTGTCTCCATAGTTGACTGTCTTCGGTTTTCAACAAGTTTCATTCCACACAGGTGGGCAGGGGCTTTACAGAGTGGGAACTGGGCTGGGACCTCCCACATAGGAAGCACACCTCGAGGAGCACACCTCGAAGCACACTTCGAGCCAGGGGCCGAATTGGGGGCCTCCCACATGGGAAGCTCACCCTGGTGAGAACCAAACTGAGGGCCTCCTGCATGGAAAGCACACCCCAGTTCAGCATATGGGTCTGCACGGTCCAGAGCCAGGATTCAATCCGCGGTCCGCAGGGCTTTGAGCGCTTAACCTGCTGAGCCATCCCAGCTTACCCAACAGTTAGATTCTTGATAAACAAAAAGATCATTTATAGAACTGCATTTTTTAATGACACTTAGAGTATTCAATTCAACAGATATATATTTTATATATAACTACTCAATAAATTCATAGAAATATATTATTAACAATGGTATATATTATAAAATGCTACATTTATTTTCCAAAGTTTTAAATACATATCATTTAAAATGTGGTGTTGTAGTTTTTCAATTTTCTAAAAGAAAAGTTTTAGTCATTACTAGAACTGCAAAGCAAAACATCCTCACAAGACATGAAGGAAAATTGAATTTCAATCACTATTGCCTAAAGTGAAAACTACTGCAATATATTGAAATAGAAAAATAATGCAGAACAAATTCTCCCTACACTATAATTTTTCAAAAATACAAAATGCATCAAGGAGATATCAACAAAAATTTCTTGTCCTTCTCTGGCATCTCAGTCTAGAGTTAACATATTATTCCTAAAGATGCCAAATACTATAAAGTACTTCAGGCTTAAGGAAAATAGATTTTTCTCACCCCATCCTGTCTCCAACTGCTCAAACCTTTTCTTTTTCTTATTGACAAAATCATCACTTATTACAGAAACAAGTAAAATTGTAAATGTATACAGGAGGATACAAGCTTAGCTTACATATTCAAGCAATCAAAATGAAAAATGGCTAATTTTAGGAATTTTTCAGAGCACAAAAATAAGACAGATGATGATAATGATGGTGATGATGATTATGATATATAGATAGATCAATGTCATTCTCAGGTGCCATATGCAGGTAATAAAATTCGGTGGCAATACCACAAAAACATATACTTCTAAATTTGTCTTTCAAAAGGAAGAACATAATTGTCTTAGAAGGCTCAGCAAACACATCTCACAGCTTTGCTTTGGAATTCTGTCTTCAGCAAATCTCCATTTTTAGCTAAGGAAATGTAATATGCTGATCAGTTAGGACTAATCACGGCCCTCCCAGGAAATGTCAGGGTTAAAAAACATCATCAAAATTAAATGGGTAGTTTTCCAATGAAAATTTTGGTAACTATTTAAGCAAAATTAGGTCAAAATGTAACAATTATTGTAAATACAAAAATATAGTATATAAACTCTTTGAGAAATAATGGTATTTATGAAGAAACATTTGAAAGCCATTCAGTAAATATTGACAACATAATTTAACGAGGCCAGCAGAGAGCTTTGATTGTGCCACTTAGGATTGCCCTTTACAAATGATTTTGTCAAGTATGAAACCCATTAGCATTTTATTGAGGGAAATTAGAAGAAAAGTATCAATGTTTATTATAATCCTGATATTAAATGCCTTGCCAATTTACAATAATATTATTTTTACTAATATCTTCCAGAAAACACTTTTTATCTTAAGATAATCAATTTTTAAAAATATTTTGTGGCCATTGTGCAATATTAATCTTCTCAATTCCTCACTTCATTTTAATTGCCAAAATGTAGGGCCAAGTCTGTGATTCATTCTTTGTTTATATTGGATAGTACACCATTTTTGTTGGCCTAATTGGTGCCCCATTTTAAACTTCTACTTGACTTTTTGTAATTACTTTGCTACCTACATTTTTCACATACTATATAATCAACCTTAAAGGGAAATGCTGGATATAAAAATACAGTTAGAGTATATGCTGTTTGAAATTTAAGATATTTTCTTGAATTTGGACTCAGTTTGGGGTATATTTTCATACATATATCACCCTGGGTGACATGCATGTTCCATCATAACTCAAAAGGTTAGACTATTTATGGTCTTTATGACTAATCCAAGGTAATGGAATACCAAATTAGTAAGAACGGTACCTTTTCTCTTGGATATAAGCATTCTATAAGCCCTACAGTATGTTATTTCCTCAAGAATTTTATAAAAAGCGGAGGCTAAAATAACAAAAAAAGCATGGGTATTCAGATTTATTTCCAAACTACTATAATTTGCTTCTCACAATTTTGCATTAAATGAGATATATAAAAAACATGCTTTTCAATAAGCAAAAAATGCAGTCTAGATTCATACATACATGCATGGAAAAACACACCAATACATAATAGAAAATTCAGTTTGAGTGTTGTAGTATGCATCATTAAGTCAGCTGCATGTGTTAGAATTTAAGATATTTCAGTACATATTATACAAATTCCATCTTATTTGCCACAAACAGTAGTAGCATGGTGGTATATAATTGCACATACTCACATTTAATTTGTTGTCAAAACACCTATGGCTGCATTTATCCCATTTGCAAATGTAAAGAGGAAGCATATGAAAAAAGTGTTTGCACATCACACTTGCACAATACATGCTGTGTCTGCTTTTTCCATTTAATATTTACGTTCTTAACAAGGAAACTAAAATATATGAGTCTTATTACTTGTTGCTTCCAAAATATAAATAGTATGCTGTATTATAATTGCTAGTAATTGGGAGGAGAGTAATGATAAAGATATAATAATAATAGATGTATCCTTGCTTTAATTTGAAGACCTCTACTGATTCATACTATCAAAAGACAAAAATAAAAACAAAACTAAAGAAAATTAAATGTAAAGAACATAGAACACAGTAAATAATGATTAGAATCTTTTCTAGAACTAATTCAATATCTAGAATTAATTTATTTAGGTCTTGCATTATTACTTCTTGATGGTTTTCTAAATTGCTACCTCCAAATATTGAAAGAAATGTAAAGGCATGTATGTAGTAAAGTAAGTGAGAAAGAGTGTGCTCATATAATACTGTATAATTGTGTGTGTGAATTAGTACTTTGAATGAGCTATAATTCATATGTATATTTAATTAGCTATACAATTTTCTCAGCTAATTGTCTTCTTGACAGTTTCTAATGGTATGTCCTGTTTTAAAGTCTTACATCTTGTTTTTATCTTTTCTGTTTCACAATTGCAGAAAACTCTTCAAATATAATGGGTATGTTTGAGGAAGAGGGTATCATTTTGAATAAGCATTGACAGAGAATTAGAATTTTATATTAAAAAAAAAACAACCTTTCTCAAACTAGGCAGTTGGTTGTAATCTTTCTTATTTTTATATACAAGGGCTGTCCTGAAAATATCCAACAATGTAATATGAAAAATAGAGGCACTTGTAGCTGGATTTTGCCCACACAGCCCTAGTATATAATACACATTTGCATGTCTATGAATAAGTATGGAACACTAAAGTTTTTTATGTCAGAGGACAGGAAGTTATAGACATTTTGTAATGGTTTTCCAAATGTGATTACAACCTTTTCTGTAAATATTCTCTAAGTCATATTTTATTAGAAAATTCTCTGTTTTAATAGGATAAACAAAAATTTTAAACTTAGAAACATAATGTTCCTCTTTTTCCCTTGCTCATCCATATACACATGGAGTCAAACAATTTATAAAATTCTTTGTTGCCAGATGATTAGCCAGTTGTTTGTCCCCTTCTCCTCCAGGTAGGAAAAAGCAAGTGTAGTTCCTTGACCTCGCCACCAGGGAGACACAGCTGCTGCCTATACTCCAGGTTAGCAATTTATAGACTATAATTACATTGCCAAGTGGTTTTATTAACTTTTCCTTTTCTATGCATATTAATATCCCAAGAATTTTCAGCATTATATAAACTATGATCTGTAATTTCTACTTTATTCACACAAGAATTTTACAGGATTGCCTTCCTATGTTTATAGCAACTGCTGTATCTCATTTTTTCTGTGTTGCTATCATGTACAGGTCTACCCTCAATTGTTTCCAAATCATTTACTACCATAGGCTCATTTCATTATTCTCAAAGTAAAGACGACATATTGAAGGACATATCTTTCTTTGAGAAAAAAAAATATTATTCATTGATTTTCGAGAAGGTGAGAGAGAGATAAAGAGAGAGAACGAGCCCAGAGCAGTCTCTGAGTGGTACATAGTTGTACATCATTAGTTGTGACATGGTTTCATTCCATACAGGTGGATGTGGGCCATGCACGGCAGAAACCAAACCAGGAGCCTCTCTTAGGAGAGACAAGAATCTTTGCTGCTGAGCCATCCTGGTGGTTACCAGTTGAACCACAGTTCAGCATACTGGTTTGCATGGGCCGGGGTCAAAAATCAAACCCTGAACCTTGCAACTGCAAAGCAAATGCTCTACTGCTTGACTATCCCAACATCCCCACTGAGGTATATCTTTGATTAAACAATAGCATGTGTCAATTAATAATTTAGTAGCTTCCCTATTAATCAAACATACTTAGAAACTGATCACTAGAATTTATGTCATAGCATGAAGTTAATAAAATTGCATCTAAAAGGACATAAAACTATAAAAGTTAACTTTTATAATAATATTGTGATTTATATTGCTTATTAACTACCAAAAGTTACTTCAGAACACAGTACCTAATACTCATTTAAATGAACTACAGGAACCTGTAGGCTCCAGGCTAGAAATTACTGAGATCAGTGACATCTGCTTGCAAAAATAGATAGAAACGTTTAAGCTGCTATTAATTCCATGCTGCCTTTTTAGAACCCCCCGCCCTATTACACCAACTACAATATGTGCATAAAAATAAAACATACCGGTATGTTTCTGAGGGTTAAAGAAGACTAGAAAGTATGTTCCAGATAAAAAGAGATTGTAGTAATGTAGTAGATTCTTTGCTTTCCCAATCCATCACTCTTGTTTATACTCTGAAGGGAAAAAACTCTTCCACTTTAATTTATCACTCGTCTTCACAGTATCTTTTGTTTTCTTTTTATTAAATAGAAGTCGATTCAGATATAATCTACATACCATGAACTTTACTCAGGTAAGCATATAATTCAGTGATTCTGATTAAACTTGTAGAGCTGTGCAATTATTAAAACAATTCAGTTTGAAAATAATTCTACCATCTCAAAGAGATCTCCTCTGCTCATTCGCAGATAGCCCTACTTCTCATGGACCACATACACACAAAACCAGTCTACTTTCTGCTTCTAGAGGCAGACCGTTCATGTAAAATGAACCATGCACGATGTGACCCTTTGAGTCTGGTTTCTATTAACATAGTCTATTCCAATGCATTTATGCTTTTGACAAAGAGAAAATTCTGAGATGTCATAAATTAAATTATAGTAGACCAGAGGGTGGAAGAAAGAGACAAGAAAAATTAATCAGTTAACCACTGCAAGCCCAAATCAACAAATGACTGCTTACATTCTGGAATGGATGCTGAAATTTTGAACTAACTTCCAAGTGGCTATTTCCACAATTATCTAAAGAGAATAGTCATATGTTACTGACCACCAGGCACCTTCTCTTCTTGTTTACATATGAACTTTCTGGATTGTTGCTCATACCCAAACCAGTGGAGCAAGTTCTTCTTTCTGGAGTCTGCACCTATCCCACAACTAGCCCAGCTTCAGATTTCTCACCCCTTTTGTCGGTAGCCAATATAAATTTTTTCAAACTTACACCTTTCTTTCCCTTTGTTGATGTATTTTTTAAAAGCCCCTCTTCTTCAGGAAGGCAGATGTGTTGCCAGCTCCAACTAACCCAGATGCTGGTGGTTCAGACTTCAGAAACTAGGACCCAGCACTTTTCTGGCTAGCTTTTGGCTCAATATGCCTGTTCTTATATTATAAAGAAGCTTTGGCCATGAAAGTTTTTATTTTTATTACAATTCATTAAATGTCAGTACGGTGTTCATTCTTATGCCTGAATGGTGTTCCATTATACCACACTGCACTGCATTTCTAGGACTACAGTAACAAAATACCACACCCTAGGTGGCTTCAAATAACCATTCTAGTTCTGGAAGCTAGAAGCCTAAAATGGAGATGTTGGCAGATCTGTGCTCTCTTTGAAGGTTCTAGGAGAAGACCTTCCTTGCCTCTTCCTAGCTTCTGGTGGTTGCCAGCAAACTGTGGTGCTTGCTGGCTTATAAAGGATCACTTCAATCTCTGCCTTTGTCTTCACATGTCATTCTTCCTGTTTATGTCTCCTCTGTTTTCTCTTTGTATTAAGATACCAGTCATTGGATGAGGATTTACCTTAATCCAGCCTCATTTATGACCTCATATAACTAATTACATGTGCAAAGACCATATTTCCAAGTAAGATCACATTCTAAGGTTCCAAATTGACATGGGGTTTTTTGGGAGGAGACTGTATGCAACTAAAAATTCACATTTTCTTTACCCATTCACCTGTTGATGGGTGTTGGTATTTCTAAATTATGACTGTTATGAATAATGCTGATATAAATATTTGCATGCATGTGGCTATGTAGACATACCTATTCATTTCCCTAAGTAGATATCTAGGCATGTTATTGCTGTCTAACGAGAAACTGATAATTTGACTTTTAAACTTTAAGGTATAGGAAGAGCATCAAACTCTAATAGCTTATCTTGGTAACCAGCAATATGCTAAGTCCCCTATGTGCATTATCTCATTTAATTCCCATGGAAAGACCATGCTGTAAACTATTGGTTAATAAAGGCATAGGCCAAATTCTTCAGTCATTTTTCAGCAAAGGACGGAGAAGTAACCAATTGAGAAAGCTCCCGTGTCCACAGGAACTGAAAAGAGGAACTTGGCCGACTACAGTGTACAGTATAATAAGTTGAAAATCAAATTGAAAACCTATAATCTACAGATGACAATCAGAGAGGCTCAGTTTTAAGGAGGAGAAATGGTACAAATGCTGGAAGTAAGAGTTGAGGGTGTACCATGGGGAGAAAGCTGGTATAGAAAAAGGTCAGGCGACTCAGAGGCCTGGGTAAGTCGCCATAGAGATTTTAATGTATTAGTGAGAACAAGAAAGCAAAGTCAGCTCTGATTCAAGCAAAGTGGCTGTTTTACATTATCTTTAGAAGACCCAGAACAAGTTTATGCTTGCTTCATTTTCAAATGACCTCTCATGAATAACTAGATGCTGATTAAGATAGGCTTGAGAAGTACCAGGGATTTCTCATCATGTTTGTTTAAACTTCTTGGAACCAACGGAAATAGTCCAGATACCTTATTCACAATACCCTTTGTTCGAACACTTTATCTATCTTCCTACTATGTAAAAATACCAATCACATCCCAGTATGGACTTTTAGGCTGAAGTTCTAAGATATCCATATTCTTAAATAATGCACCCACCACTTCAGCATCCTGACTTCTTACTTACATATAATATTTTCATGCTGAAAAGTTGATAGGAGGCACTAGCAAATAAGAAATTAAGTTTATACATTTAAAACCACAAACTCA
>PVKE010020077.1:0-27833 GCA_004027555.1 Craseonycteris thonglongyai
ACTTACTACTTACTGAATAAATATGCATTAGGTTCTCTTTGGCCCTTTCATAACTTCTGCAGTTTAATATAAATGTAGCTCAAATTGCGTCAACCAAAAATGTCCATAGCTATTCTTTTGGACATGTGTGTTCCAGTCTTACTACAGTAATATAATTCAGATTCTATTATAGCATATGACTAATTATGTTTAGATGATGAATGTGATGCTGCTTCTCATATAAAAGTAGTCCACTCTCCTTAATAAGGAGTTCTGCCTCCATGATGTCTTTTTAATGCCAGATAAAATATATATTTATGCAATTGCTGCTGTAGAAACATTGTCAAGGTTTATTCTATTACTATAAAATTAGATACTAAAAGCCCTGTATTTAAGACTTATGAGTTACAGATAACAGCCCATTCAGTGATCAAGGCCCATTGCTTTCAAAAATTCAATTAAAAATAAGTGGATGTCACAGGTTCCAACTCCTATCTCCATATTTTTAATATATAAGTTAATTAAATCGCTAGGTCATCTTGGAAATTGTATCATTTTAAAAACAACATTAAACTTGTCATCTACAAGCTTTTTCCCAAGCTCAGCTAACTCCTTCAGCAGTCCTATACTTTGTCTGATTACTAGTAAATTCAACAAAAACAATCTGTAGTTTGTAAATTTAGAATAAGGACCATGTCTGTGTCTTGGGTATAGTTATGGAACAGGCTCTCTGTTCACAATCTTTTCTTCATTCAAAAATTATTTCTATGTGTTCATAATCAGTGTTTTCAAACTACTATGTACCAATCAAACTGTATTAACTAATAGCTTCCATGGCTTTCTGGTGAACATTTATACATTTTTCTTAGATTTTTTGGATACAGAATAGCTGATTATTAAATTTGACAACCTGAAGTTGAGAACCACTTAGCTAGATGATCTGCAAAGACGTGTAGGACTTGGTTAACAGAGTTGTAAAACGGGGATAATGCCTATGCCACTAGGTTTCTCATAAATTAATTTAAATAAAGCTTGCAAAAATACACAGGAGATAAGAAAATATATACCATTATATAATTAAGGTTATTCTAAAAAGTCAAATACATTTTTTTCTGAATAATTTGGAGCGATTATTGTCCAGATGCTTGTGTATATGTGACTTCCATTCAATTTGATTTATTCATCCACCAGCTCACCTATTCATCCGTACACTAATGCGGTGATGCGACAAGTGAGGACACTGTGAAGGGCAGTGTGCTATGTTATGGACACAGAGCAGTGACAGAGACACACGTAATCAAAGTCACGGAGGCGTTTTCTCGTAGTGTGGTACTAAGCAGGGCACGATCCGCAGAGACGCTATGGAAGGGTCAAAGAGGACTCCTGCCATGTCTGGGCAGGGCCTGGAGCTCTCGGGGAAGAGGTGGCAGCTAAGAGAGTTGGGAGGAACGAGGATGCCTTAGCCCAGAGCAGGCAGGCAGTTGACTGCATTTCTTCAGTTTATTCTGACAGGTGCTCGTTTGTGCTTATGGTTTTTCACAGTTTTGACAATCCTAACAAAAAGGCGCATGGATTTTTTTTTTTGAACGATTTATTGGTTGCCTAAAATAGCTCAATCGAGTTCTTAATTATAGGGAATGAAATGGCTTGAGCGAAAGAAGATAAAACTTAAGTTGGTTTATGATGAGGACAAAAAATGTACGTGTATATTCCTCCAAATCTGCCTCATTGTTTCATTATTTTCACCTACGTTCAATGATTAACTTCACCTCCGTATTCTGTATTTCACCGTCCTCACCCATTTATACATTCATCAAGTGTTTTATTGAATTTTTATAATATGCCATTTGAAACTCTTCTATAAAGGTAGTGTGGAGATAGCAAATGAGAGAAAGGAGAAATAATACTGGTGTCAAAAACCACAATGTAAACAAGGTTTGCAGCTCTGTTTAATTTGCCCTCATCCTCTCATTTGGTTTTCAAAAGAGTTCCTTGAACATCATTTTACATGTGAGATGTTAAGTATCCACATTCAGAGATAAACCCAAGAACTTTGCCTTCCTATTCCAAGAAATATGAAATATTGTCCTCATATTTGGAAACTCTGGAACAGTCGTCTGGGGGGACTGATAGGTGGTGTTGGGAAGAACCCCACTTCCTCAAAAGGGGCACATCTGTGCAGGGCGAGTCGTCATGAGGAGTGTGCCTGTCACACCCAGGGACAGTGAGTTGCACTGTTTGGACTTGAGCAGCTATGTATATCAGCGAGGCGAGTGACAAATAATCAAACTGTGTAGGCTGCCAAACCTTTCAAACATTAGACTAAGGGCTACACTCTCTATTCTGTAGGCAAAGGGAAGCCACAGAAAATATTTCCCTTCATCATGCTGCCTGGAGCAAAGCCCCTGGGCATGCGCAGAGAAGTGAAACGTCTGCTGAGAGTCCCACTTTTTCAACTTTGAGCTCATTTCTACACACTGCATGGATGTCCTCTTGGCTTCTTACCCTTTCCCCCCGTATTCCTGTAAGCGATGCTCTGTATTTCTGTGTACACGCTGGTGCAGTGGTGGGTGTTTAGAGGACTGTCCATGGTTACTGTTACCATGGCGACTGCCTCCTTGCTAGTCACTTGTTCCTCACATCTGCTGGTATTTTGTTTGTGACCATTGGAGAGAAGCGTGTCTGCATGAAGCCAGCAGGGGGAGAGGGGCCCGCGCACCCCACCCAGAGAAAGCAATATTCACACAGCCCGTCGGAAGGCGTTTTGCAGTCTCTTTTGTACCTCTTTTCACACAAACTGGCGTCTGTTGTCAGTGGTTTGGGAGGAAAGATGCAAATGGAAAGGAAATGGAAAAAATGAAAGGCATTAGTGACACACATGTAAGGAATTCCCGATCTGAGTTTGTGTAACTCTCTCAGTGGGATATCTGATGTGACATCTTTTTTTCTTCAAAGCTTTTCTAAGCCAGTGTTTATTAGTGCACATTTTCTGCTATACAATATATTCAAAGCTGGGTTAAAAAGCATGGGAGGGAACTAGATCTTGATAATGCCAGCATCAGTAAGAAATGAACTAGTTTTAATGATGAACCCTCGTAATACAGAGGCCTAAAGTACAATTATCTAGCTTAGAAGGAAAAGATAATTAAATCCCGCCCAGGCTAAAGGCATTAGCTTTAGGGGAACACATGATGCAGGTGGATTCTCGGACAAGGACTTTTCTATGTAGGATGGGGTCCGGTGTAGTCACCAATGCAAGGGAGTGATAGCAGACCTCCAGCCATGTATGCAGAAGGACAGAAAGGGGCAAGGTTTTAGGTCAGCAGACCAGGAGAAAACATTGGGTAATCTCAGTGTGAGGGAAAGAGGACCTGGTGGAGGGAAGTTGGAAACAGAGACCAGGACGCATCTTATTTATGTTCAACGTAAATCATGGAGTCAGTAGACGTGAGGTGGAAGAACAGATGCAAAGAATAAGGGGGACATAACAGTGGCTCTTAGAATTAGGACTTCCATAGCGGAACCAAATTCTAGTTTTTGCTTTTAACTTCTAATTTTCTCCTTCTTATAAACCCTGATGGACTTTGATCTCTACCTCTTTGTAGCATATGTAGCTTTTCACGCACACACGCACACATTTGTGAAGGCTCACACCACCAAGTAAAGGCCTCCTCTTAATTTTAGACTGTGTGCACCCTCATGGCAGAATACCTGTTTTTCTCTGCCCTTCTTTCCAGAACTCAGGGCCAACAGTGCTCCTTACATGGAAGACATGGAACTAGCTTTTCTTAAGTGTTGTCCACTATGCTCAGTGTTTTTCATCCACTATTTCATTTTATCATCACCATCATTTTAACAGATACAATCACCCTCCTGTTTTGTGAGTGGAGTGCCTTATATGAGTAATCATTAGATACCTTTCCCCAAATCATAGTTAATAATAGTAGAGATCTAGCCCTGGACTTGTCCGAATTTCAATACCCTATCCTCTCTTCTCCAGCAAGAGTGTGTCCCTTGTTTCCCAGAATAGCATGTGTGTGTGTGTGTAAAAAATAGGAGTGAAAAAAATGACTGCCTGAAACTTACAGTTGGAAACAATTTATTTTATGCTATGTTTATAACTTTTTGTGGGTCACATTCATGCTGTTTTTAATCTATTGTAACTCTTCTCCTTCTTTAGAGAGTACACAGGAATTAAACCTCGTGTGTTTTCTATTAATATTTCTATTCAGTGTGGTTCTCTGTTATGTGATCTCATCTTCCATTAATTAGAACAGAGATGCAAATGATGTTCTCCCATTATTTCTCATTCTCTTAAAGGCTACGTCATCTCCATGGTTAGGCATTTCTTCTGGGAAGGGTGTGAGGTCCCAATAATTACTTTGAAAATTTCATGTATGAGTATAATAACAAGAATAGTATAGTGTATGACACAATCTAATGACATAGCACAAATCTTATTACAAGTTTCTATGTAGCAGCCAATACGTTTATTATTTTAGAACTGAAACTCCTTCCTAAGAGAAATATGGCTCATGTACAAATGAACAAAGTGATATTTATGGAGCTGAATAAATGAGCACAAATTGGATACATATTGAATATGTTAACCTTTAAATGACAAAGCAAGACCACATAGTCACTAAACCACACAAGGACAAGAAGATTACCTAAAAGGGTTGTAAAGCCACAATCAATCAAATGGCATATGCCAGGAAATATATAGATCCTCTTAGAAAAAGAAAGGATAATTCTCAATAAAACTCCATCTGGTTTGCTGGAATCTATTCTAGGTCATTTTTATTCATCCTGTCTTGAAGCTACAAAACTTGGTGAAGCCTGCATTGGAGCCTCACAGAGGGATTTGCAGGCTGTGGGGAAGGACCTCTGTGTAGATTCTGATAGCCAAAATGTCTAAAAATTCCCATGAAACCGTTGTTCTGTTTACTGATGTTCCTGTGCATCTGTTTCTCACTGAGTAGTTTCTTAGGTCTGTTAGAACCATGAGAAATGAAGGTTGTTGTTTTGTTTTATTAATATATTACACCTTCAACACCAGAATCAGAAACTACTGTTCAAGTGCAAATTGGAGTCAATAGAGAACTCAGACATGTCTCCTAAATACCATGAACCCAGATATGAGAGACATTCCAGTCCCCACCTCACGTCATAGAGAGGCTTAACAGATATTGTAGAGTTGAAAGTTTTCCTTGTAAGTCATTGTGAACACTAAAGAGAATTTACATGGCAGCCTCCACTGTACATTTTCTTGAACAGATGCTTCAATGCTTTCTGCACAGAAGTATTTAAGTGCAGCACATAGATCTCTAGCACTTATCCATCTTGCATAATTGACACTATAGGCCCATGGAGAACAAACACAAAATGTAGATTTATTTTCCAAGTAGAGACTTATAGTAACTTGAAATACGAGTTTATAGAATTGCTAGAGGGCAATATCACGTCATGAAAAGAGTATAGTTTCATGCCATCTTAAGATGTTTTAAATTCTACTTTAGCCACTTTCTACTTATGTGATCCCAGGAAAGCTATGTATAGTCTATAAATCAGATTTTGTCTAAAATGCCTTCCAACTATTGTTTTGAAAAAGTATTCAAGTATTCAACTATGTGTCTAACATAATAGAAACATACTTTCAGCAAACACTTGAATTTTTTTAAGTTTATGATTTAGTTTGAAATTTGTTTTAGCTGCAGTACAGATGTATGTGACTTTGTAGCACTAAATATTGAAATCACAAAAATATAGTGTGGTATGTATAAGAATGCATTTTGGATACAAGCTATCGAGAATATGCATCCTAAATCCTTCATTTAGTATCCATGTGAGCTTGGGAAAGTTGCTTAAGTATTCGGGACCTCTCTTTTCCAATGTGCTAAGAGATGACACCAAGACCAATCTTACTTGACTGCTGTGAAGACAGCATGATAGCAGCATCTTCACTCTTCTCATTGATGGGAACTCCTGAGTCTAGGACAAGAAAGGAATTCAAATACTGATGAAGTCCTAGAATGTTGAAGTGAAGCAATATATAGGCTCCAACTGGCACATAGTGATCTTGGCAAATACTGGTTTCTCCCTATGCCCCCAAAGGAAAATTTTCATAAAGGATTGTAAGCAGTGAATTTTCTTAATAATCAGGGAAAAGAGAGCTGTCTTTTTCAGTGCACTAAAATGACATGATCTTGAAACTTGTATGATTTTACTAAACAGTGTCACCCCCAATAAATTTAATAAATAATAAAAAAATAAAATGACATAGATTATCTATCCACACCAACCACTTTTATAGTATGTAGTCATCCAGGGGTGTCCAACCTTTTGGCTTCCCAGGGTCACATTGGAAGAACAATTGTCGGGCCATACAATAAATGCACTAACACTCATGATAGCTGATGAATTTAAAAAAAAATCAGAAAAATAGCTCATAATGTTTTAAGAAAGGTTGTGAATTTGTGTGGGGCCACATTTAAAGCCATCCTGGGTGACACGTGGCCCATGGGCCACAGGTTGGACAAGCTTGATCTAAACCATCTATTTGCCATATAGACACACATGCCTTCCTTCTCATTTGCAAACACACTTTCTCCTACTATCCCTGCCTGCCTGCTGAATTTTTTTACGATGGCATTTGTTGCTTTCTACAATACAAAGTAATTCTCTCTCTCTCCCCTCCCTCTATCTCTTCCTCTCACTAGACTGTATGATAGCAGGGCATTGGGTTTTTGATTTTTTTTTTGTTTTCTACTGTATTATTTTCACCAACTAGAATACAGTAGGTGCTCAGTAAATATATACTGAGGGAAAGATGTAGAGAAAGAGTATTAGTACTATTTAAAATAACCATTCCAAGTCTTTTTCCATTTTTTTCTAGCACACATTTTGATCATATGATTGTCACTGTTTTCACCCAGTGCCCAGGGGAGTTGAGGCTAATGGGCTTAAGCTACCGTTATTTCCTTCTGGATAAAACCACAGCTTTTCACAAGCATTACAGTACTCAAGTCTAGGGCCTTAGGCAGCTACCTCCAACTGATTAGACTCCCCACTTAAGGTGGAAACTCTCAGCACTTCCCAAAACATTACTCTCCATTCTTCCTTTATGCATTTGTTTTACTCCTGTCGTTTGTTTTACTCCAGATTTTTATTTCTTAGAAGTTGGATTATTAGATCAAGTTTATATCATCTAAAGGTGTAACATAGTTGAGGCTTACATAGCCTATACTTTCCTACCCTTTAGCACAGGCTCAGGAAAGGACAGTCGGAAGGGAACTTGCGTATCAGCTATCAATACATTACCACCTAACTTTAAGACTCAGGGAAAATGAAGAAGAAAAGAAAGGAGGGGAAAGGTAGAAAAAGAAACAGATAAATGAAAATAGTAGATGTTAGCAGTAGTAGGAAGCTATTCACTGGAATGATATTTGTCTCTAGCCATGTTTATGAAAGTAAAACTTTAAATACTATTCTGGTTTCATAGGAAAATAACTTTCAGAAATATAGCCATAGGGCAAAAATTTGTCTGCATACCTATGAGAGTCAAACATACAAATAATTTTATTTTTTATGTTTTAAGGCTGTTGAGAAAAACAAGAGTTTATTATCCAGCTAACGGTCTAAAAATGCCTAATTCATAGCTTCTTTGGGTGATGTTTTCCAATTTACCAAATTGTTAAGCATACTTTTTGTGCTTAATCTAAGCTGCCCTCAAGGAAGCATGTACAGGAATAAGTGACCTTGACCTCGTTTGAAAGATGGGGACACTGAAGTTCTGAGAGGTCAAGTAAACTCAGAGATATTAGCAGTGAAGCTAGACAAAAGCTCACATATATTTCTTTCTCTCTTTTCATATTTTCCATGCATTTATCTCTCAGTCATTTTTTTTTTCCTTTGGGTTTAAATTGTAAGTTCATTATATGCTTACAAGGACTAAGTAGAATTTAGAAGAACGAATTATGGTGTTAAAATTTCTATTGCATTTGCTAATTATATTAACATGTGTTGGATAGGAGGGGAAAATGTGTGAATATTCAAAAAGAAAAGAAAGTGATATTTTGAAGCTAAATATGCAATTAGGGATTTGCTCAATTTCAATCTTCAACACTGGTTTTGATATAAATACATTCTGGTTCAAATATACTCAACTCATTCAGGCACAATTGCTGAAAGAATGAGCTGCACTGCTGGATGTAATGGAGGGATAATGATTTGCATTGGGGGTGGCAATTTTGAAATCAAATACGAAAAGAGACTGTTTGTCCTTTGCAGTTTTGCCCCAGTGTGGGGCCATAGGTCATCATAATTTGTGCTTTTTGCTCTGTTGGTTTAAGCAGCATTCTACAGTAGCAGCAACTAACTTCTTTGAGCATCATTTCTCAGTTGCTCCAATATAAGCATTGGGATTTTTAAGATGCTGTGTTCTCTAGAGTTTTTTGAAAGAGTACATGCTAAGCATCTAATACGTTTTTGTCAACTATACATCCAACTATGAAAACACAAGTAAGGTGTGGCCTCTGCCTTGGAAATAATGGGAACACAACTAAGGTCTGTAATGAGGTGTGAAAGAAGTAGCATAGGAGAACGGTGTGGTGTGCCTAATTACCACTGTCAGAGGTAGAGACAAGCACGTTGCAAGGCCTTGAAATGTGTTATTAAGGACAAGAAATACCTCATTATGGTAGGTACTTTTATTATTTCCAGAAACAACAGGATCAACAGGAAAGTGGAACTCAGAGGAGTCAAATTATAAACCCAGATCACAGGTTGTTATTACTTGGCAGTAATGGGACATGAACTGAAATTGTCTAGTCACCATTTACGTGTTATTCCTATGAAACGGAATGCATGCATGTCTCTACTGTGCTTTCTAGTATTTACCCAACATGTAGGACAGTGTCCAATACAAGTGAGCTTTTATGAATATCTGTGCCATGAATGAAGGAATAAATGAACAAATGAATATGTCAACAACCTCCCGAGAGCGTGCCCTGCAAAGCCAACTTGGCCCTCTGAAGCTCTCTGGGATGCCTCTTTGCTCCTTCTTGCCAATAACCCAGGCAGAGACAGGAAAGCACAACCGCCCACTTCCTACACGCCTCACCCCAGGCCCTGTGCTGCAGCTCCCAGTCACTTACTCGGAAAATTGTATCTCACATTCTTAAACTGGGCATTCGCAGTGATAAGAATTTAAGGGAGTGGCTTATCAGTGAGGGCTTTTGTGGTTAAAAACCATGTCAGGAAAAAGGTAGACTAACAGTTTCTTGAAAACGGCATCGGGTGAATCAAACCTTGTCATCAATTGCAATATGCTGAACATTTACATGCAATAAAGATCCCGGTTTTACCTGGTGAGTGGAACCAAGCCGTGAGGGTTATCCTGGGAGAAATTTGAAAGAATCATTGACGACAGCTCTCTGTGCAGTGGTTCTGACCCATGGCAAGCTAGTGGCAGTCTGATGTGGCACACATATTAGATGGCGACAAATAACACTGACATTTTGTCAGAAGCCAAGCCATGACTCAGACCTAGCAACTGACAGAGATGAGTGCCAGTGTTTGGTGACAAATGGCTCAAATATGACACTGTACTTCACTGCGTGGATATTCATCCATCACAGAGATAGTTTGTTTGTTTTTAATCACAGAGCACAAAACACTCAACACTCAAAATTGGGTGACAGAAGGTGGAAGCTGAGAAAAAGCAAATCAGAGTGGTCAACAACAAAGACAGACAGCCTGAACTGCAAAGCAGTGACTCTCATTTTATTTGAAGATTCTCATTTTTCACCATTCTCATACTCCGTGATCCAGAAGTGCATTTTGCTGATCCTGTGGTTCACATCACAAAAACAAAGAGTATTCAGAGAGTTGGGGATTGAAGTTGTGCCATGAACCCAAAACTGTACCATCAAGAGTTTAGTGACTAAGGCATTCATTCATTGTAAAGGTATATATACAGCAGGTCCTCAAATAATATCATTTTGTTCCATGTCATTTTATTATAATGTTGCTGTAGGAACTCGACTCTGATTTATATCAATTAGCCTTGGTAAAATTGGCTTTATCATATGTCATTTTGCTTCAAGTTGCAGAATCTATTGACAACTTGTTAAGTGAGGACTTACATATATTACATGTATATGTAAATATATAAAATAAAATATATATTATATATACATATGTTACATATATAAATTACTATATAAATTTTATATAAATATATATTCAAATTATATAAAGATTTCATACAGCTCAGTAGCCAAAAGACAAATAATCTGATTTAAACATGGGCAGAGGAACTGAATTGGCATTTTTCCAAAGGAGACATACAAATAGCCAACAGGCACATGGGAAGGTGCTCACTATAATTAATCATCAGGGAAATGCAAATCAAGACCATACTGAGAGATCACCTCACATCTGTCAGAAGAACTGTCATCAAGAAGACAAGAGATAACTGTTAGCAAGGCTGTGAACAAAAGGAAGCCCTTATAAACACTGTTGGTGGGAATGTAAATTGGTGCAGCCACTGTGGAAAACAGTATGGATGTTCCTTAAGTAAAAATACAATGCCATAAAATCTAGCAATTTGGTGGAATTTAGTTAGGTAAAGAAAGGGCTTTGGGTCAGATCATACTAGGCAGCAATAAGTGCAACAACAATAACAAAAACACCCAGCATTGTGGGAGACCATGAGTGTTCAGTGGGAACCACCAGCTTAGTTAGGCAGCAGCATAGGGTGCTGATGAGTTGTTAGTAGAGATGGAAGGTGTGAGAGCTGAGTCATGATAGAGCATGAACCATGTAACCTTGAAGGCCTAACTAAGGCACCTGGATTTCATCTTTAGATTTCTCCCAGTGAAATGCTTTATCATAACCTTTCATGAAGCCGGGCAAAATCAACATTTTTACTAGTTCTAGTAGCTAAATATCTTCACTGCCCCGACTTCTTGATGTGCACGTAGGGCTCTGGTCTTCCAAATCAAGCCAGATTTTTCAAATCTTTTTGCCGTCTGCATATAAAGTTCAATAAGAAATAATATTTGCCCTTTTCTGCACTAAATAGTCTTGTTTTTCAAGGCTCATTTCAAATTATTTTGTCCTATGATTATTTTTCTGGTTCTCTAAAAGTTAATCATGTGACTCTCACATGCACGTCTGTACTGGAATGATCACTGTATGGACACTGTTGTTGTGAAGGGCCTGGGTCACCGTGAGTGAACCTCTGACACACACATATACGGTCAGACAAGTTCCCTAACATGCACACCCACATACCAGGGCACAGATGACACTCTAGTGAAGAGCCATTCATCACTGTGAGGTCTTGTCCACCCTGATATCTACTTTGAACCTTAGTTTTTTCATTTATATCTTCAAAATCAGTGAACCCATAAAGACAGACATACAACATGTTCTCTAAGCCATATGCACACAGCTCCCAACCTCACCTGGTATATTCAGAATGATTATTTCTATGTGAGTGTGCTAAACAGAAGAATCATTGAAGAAGGCCAAACTACCTACCAGACCCAGGTATGTAGATGTGACTGTGAGACAGGGAGAAACTGGCATCTTCGAGGCTCTGTGAATCAGTTTTAGAACGTGATTAATATGAAGGTTGCAAGACATGGCACACTCATTAGAATGCCCTCTGCTTGGGTGATTGTCTTGTGTTCTTTCTCTTTCTCATGGAAGAATCTACATAGGAAAGGCTGCTAAGAACTTAGTTGTAACTTTGAACGGCACATACTTTATTTTCCAGAATGGTGGCTAATTGAGAAATATACTGTTTCAGAGAGCTTAGGGCAATTACTGCCTCATTTGCTTATCTCCTTCTAACATTTGATATTTTGTGAAAATTTTGGGTTTCGTAAAACATGTGTTAGTGTTTGTTTTTTTCAGATGAACTTTTTAAGTTTAAAGAGACACCTTTATGTGGGCCGACTTTGCTGGCACTCTGCTCATGGTGATGTTGTTGTTGTTGTTGTTTGTTTGTTTGTTTACTGTTAAATTATGAGGGTTACATTGGTTAGCAAAAACTACATAGGTCACAGGTGTAGAACTCTTTCCATCACCATATAGTTAGCTTCCCCTCCCTCCTCTCCCACCATCCCTCTCCACTTATCCTCAGGTAACCACTAAACTGTTGACTGTGTCCATGAGCTTTTGTTTCTTTGTTGCTTTCACTTTTATATCTACACATAATATGATGTGATCATTTTGAAACCAGTCAACCCACTATTACACTTTTATTTTAATGGGACTTTTAGAAGAAAGAGGAAACTTCTGGAGTTACTGAACTGAGATTTTAAATTCCCTTTCCATTCTTTACTAATTCTGTTATTCTTGGGAAGTTTTCAACTAGGTCTGGGCATTATTGGCCACACCTATAAAATGAAGATTTTAATATCCATCCCCGCAATTTATTGTGAAAATGAAATGAAAGACTGATAAAATGCATTAGTCATATCATCTGGTGCACAGTTGCCACTCACAGACATTCTTCCCATTAATGTCCATGTTCCCCTAGGAACATATTGGTAATTAAATTCCTCAGCAAACAAAGCAAAGTTATCAATGAATGCTTTACTTAATAGTGTGTGCATCAACATGGACTAGAGAATCACAAATCGGAGCTCCTTTTGTTTGTCTACTAACCCCCTCCTGTGTGTGAGTCCTCACTACTGGAGGTGTTGATAGTCCTCTGTGGTATGGAGGGGAATACTCACCCTTACCACCTGCCCCAAACCTGGCAGTTGACCTGATCACACAGAAAACCACTCGTTTCTCTTGATACCATATCTTGCTTTATCACGGAACCCACTGGACTGAAAATGTTTGTCTGTTGTTGTGTCCCTGTGTCCACTGCACTGTTGGACCTCATCTATGAGAAAGATATTGTGTTCTGATCTTCGGGCACATGCCACACCCAGCTCATAGGAGGAGACCAATGATATCTATTAACTAAATAAATGGGTAAAACTAAATGGGGGAAAAATGCATTAAGAGCTATGAAATGTTCTCTAGGGAAATGTCAAACTCTAACATTTTGTAATTCTACTTTACCCTCTTTGGGTATACTTACACTTACAAAATATTAGGAGGCAGTTGATCAGCATTCATGGAGACCACTACACAGAAAACAGTCCAGTTGAATTTTCTCCTGAAGAGTTAAGTAATGTAATTCTCATTTTGCCTACGATAAAAGAAACTTCAGAAATGATAAATAAGTGACACAGGGTCAGAATTTCAGGCCTGCCTACCTCCAACACTTGTGCTTTTTCCCTCTTCCACACTGCTGGTAAGAGAGGACTAGCCTGTGTCAGGTTGTGGGGTTGTGGTATAAGGCAATTCCTTATACTTCTAGACTATAAATCACTCCATCTCCTGTCTGACAGCATTGGCACCAACGATTAATAATTTGGGAATGATACGTATCTGTCTTGTGTTTTTATTTTGGGAGAGAATTTTACTTTCACCTTCACCTCTTTATATCTTGTGGGAAAATTCTTATCCTTCTTAATATCTGTATGCAATTTAATCCTCACCTGAAAAAGTGCTGAAGAGAAGCTCATGAGCACTAACAAGGAAGGTAAACAAAATCAGCAAAGGCAAAGAAGTTCATAGGGAAATAGGGAAATCGCTATTTGAGTCTAATTTCTTCATTGTCAACCCCCTTGTCAGCACCCTCTTCCCCAGTAAGGCTCCGAGACCACCCACCGTGCATCTACATGGCTGCTTTTACGGCCCATTTCTTCTGCTCGGGATGCCCACGCACTTCCGATGGCTCTTCCCCCCTTACTTTAATGACCTTTATTTGTCTGTCTTCTCTTTGACTTTATCTCTTCCATAAAGTATTTTCTAGCTTCTCCTTGGCCGACTTCGTCCTCCTCTGTGTGTCCTTGAACTTCTCCATACATGTGTATCTTTACGTTTACCACATTATGTTATAATGACCTCTGAGTCTGTATCCACTGTTAGAGGATTCTTAAATGCAGGCCTATTCTTACCTTTATTTGCGGTGGCAATCATACTGCTCAGCACACATTAGGTATTGTAGAAATGCTTGTGGAGGAGAGAATAGTAGGAGAGGAGAAAAGGAACAAATGGAAAAACATCCCAGAGTGAGCATAAAACCTAATATAACAGGAAACCCATGCCCAGAAGCCAATTCCATTCTCTTGATGCTGTGACAGAAATCCCTTCTTACTTTGAACCAGAATTCATCTCCCTGAAAAGTAGACACTTTAGTCCTGGTTGTATCTCTCATAACCATTTAATGCAGATATTGAAGAAATAATGGTTGACCTTTCTGAATTTTTTCCCCTCTAAGCCAACTCCCGTGCCTCAGGTTCTTTAATACTCTCTTATATAAAAAAAGGCACACAATTCCTGAAAACAATTTTTTCTAGAACACACTAACATATGAGAAATCACAGAAAAGAGAGTAAATGTTGGGACTAGACAGTGACACAAACCTCATGGTGAAACTTGCATCTGTCATTACCAGTCATAATATTGGAGTGATATTTTATCCTGTTCAGCCATGAATCAGAAAATTTCATTCTCATTCATAAAATCAGAAAAACTGTTTTGTGTGCAGATTAAATGAGATAACATATGATTTACTTTGTACAGGTCCTGAGCATCTGCAGTTACAGACGTCTCCCCAAATTAGAGTTGTTTAATATTGAGAGAGAAAGAGGGGGAGAGAGAGAGGAGAGAGGGAGAGTGAGTGAGTGAGAGAGAGAGAGAGAGAGAGAGAGCACTAGGGGAATTATTTTCTGAATTATTTTAAAGCTGAGGTTTGGAATATTTTTATAGCTCATGAAAACATGGACATTGCATCCTAAATAAAGTTACTTGTACAAAATGAGCTCTGAATGGGAACCAGGAAATGTGAACTTTAACTGCAGCTCAACTGCCACCTAACTGCGTGATTTGGGAGAAAACATGATCTTCTAAATGCTCACATTTTGCATCATTTTAAAATGAAGGGACCAGGACAAATCATTTATGTGATTTTTTCTGACTCTAAGTAATAGTATTCTATTGAATAGAATCATAAGTTACTCTACAACAGAAGCAAAGTGGTAAAATGCTAATGAAATCGCAAGACTGTTGGGAACAAGGCTGAGGGAATGAAGAAGATGGAATCGAATCTGGCCCATCAGTGATTTTCAGAAGACCCTCCCCCACATCATGACAAATGCTCAGGTAGACGCCAGAGAGACACTGCGGCTGTAGAACGTTGCCCAGCGATGAGGTCTCAACCCACTCCACACGGCCGTCCTTTAAATCTCCAATAACTTGGTCAAATGCAGAACGATACCATTCATGTCTAATTCAAGTCCAGTCCAGTTGTCCCATCACCATGAAGAGCATGAGGCACCCACATTGGAATTTAATTTCAGTAGTAATTGGGCACAAATTTGTTTCTAGGAATTTGGACACGGTATTAAAACAAATGCTCTGCCTCCTCTCCAGCTCCAGTAAAATGCTCCTATAATAAATGCAGGGAAGAAAGCTGTGTGGTTTGGGGTGAACATCTATTCCATTTAATTCAAGAAACACCCAAGCCTCTACTATATGCTCTATGTTGTATTCAGCACAGAAGGATAATGTTCCAAAATAAACAAGGCCTTCTCACTGAAGAAGAGTGAGCAGCTCCCAAGGCCTCTCTTCGTCCAGTCATGTTAACTTCCGTGTCAAAGTCTGAGTTCCCAATTAGTTAAGTGATCATAAGTTGGTCTTAAGAAGTGAGCATTTTGGGGAAGCCGGGATGGCTCAGCTGGTTAAGTGCTCACTTTGCAGCCCCAGGCACTAGGGATCGAATCCCGGCCCCAACCCGTGCAGACCCACATGCTGAACTGGGGAGTGCTTCCCATCTGGGAGGCCCGCAGTTCAGTTCTTGCCCCCTTGGTTCAGCCCCTGGCTTGAGGGGGTGTGCCCCCCATGCAGGAGGCCCCAGCCCAGTTTCCGCTCTGCGCAGCCCCCGCCCACCTGTGTGGAATGAAAACTGATGATGTACAACTATAGAGTTGTTCTGGGTCCTCCCCCTTCCCTCTCTCTCTTTGTCAAAAACAATAAAATACATCTTAAAAAAAAAAGTAAAGAAGTGAGCATTGTATACCACCACCCAGAGCAGGAAAGAACCTAACATGTAAAAGCATTACACGGCTACTGATTATACGGCTGTACCGTGCACCTAGACCAGTCTATATTTTGAGAGGGGTACTTATTGAGTGTCCTCAACAAACCGCCACTGACCATCCTATTGCTAATGACTATAATTATACTGTGAAAAGCACAGCATTATCTTTCATATTTATAATTTTTAAAGTACTTTTACACATATATGTATTTTTTAAATTTTTATTTTGTCATCCAAACAAACACTGAGATGCCAGCAGAACAGGAACTCGGCTTCTGCAGAAACTGAGATTCATTAAGTGAATTACTGAAGGTCATCAATGCTCCTACATAGAAGAAGTAGGTTTCAATCTAAAGCACTTTCCTTTTTTGTCCTCCTAGTCAAAAGATTGTTCTTCAGAATTTGAATAACTGTGTCTAAGAGGTATTTCAGACTCGTGAAGTTACATAATATGATGGAATAAGTCATATGCACCCAAAGTTCACTAGGCTCTATTCCCTGCAGCGTCACAATTAAATTAGCTCTGGACTTACTGGTAGATTAAAAGGGTCTGCATATTGTATGCTCTCCAGTGATTTTACTGCTCACTAGAGACTTGCTGTATTAAAAGGCACCAAAATTACTTCTATCAATTAACAATATTGTACTTAAAGTTTGGCTAAATTATTGAGTGGTATTTGGAGCTACTGTGGGGAAAGTCTAAGAAAACATGCTGATGTCCTTTCCATATGTAAGAAAGTTACTTCCTGTGTCCACAGTAAATCCTAGTGACGAGGATAATGACAGTGGTGAAAAGGAAGCTACTTCAGGTACATTAGAAGAAACTGAGGATGCAGAATTCAAGGGTAGAGCCCCTGGACTCACATCTCATTACTGGTGCAGTACGCAAATCAGCCCCCAGGTTATGACACCAGATGCTGAGCATGGCAGGGCTGAACACAGCATGCCCATGGAGGACAGACGAGGACACCCCGTGCAGAAATGGGGACAACGAAAGGTTCTTGGAGAGCGAGATGCTTGCCCCAAGTCTCAAAGATGGTTAGGAATTACTCAGCAGAGAAGGGCTTGGGGATCCACAAAACAAACTTTGAAACCTGAGCCATCGCAAAGAAGTATGGAGAAAGCAAGGTGCGATGGAAGACTAGCCGTGAGTTTTGCCTGCCTAGATTTCATGATGTAAAAGAGAATGGTAGGCGGTCTTGCCTAACATGCTGAGGAGCTCGGCCCCCTCAGCACTAGGAAGGCCAGGAGGGTCTCGGATGCCTCTTCTGATGCCTGTGTGGTTACATGCAGGAGTCAACCGGGCAGCTGAGACTGAAATTTCAAACTTTCATTCACACTCCATAAGCCAAGCCAAGCCAAGCTTTCTGTCCTACGTCTGGCACTTAAACCCCCACCCCCTCTCTTTCTTTCCCTCCCTCCCTCCCTCCCTCTTTTGTATGAAGGTTTCATGTGTTCATGAAGCCACCGGCCTGTGGGGCTCAGTCTTCCTGGAGGTGTGCTTTTTATAATCTACATAAAGGACAAAGGGATGGTAGGAGCCAGTAGAAGCCTCAGCAAGATATAGAAAGTATGGGGGGTATGCATTTTACAAAGAAGATTCTGGTAGCTGTGTGAAGCATAGGATCAATGAAAGACACTAGAAGCGGATGGAACAGATAGCTGACTAGTGCGATTACCTAGACAAACTGATAAATAGCCGGTAGAAACAGATAAGAGGGTACACATTTTCCAAATGTCATTATCACAGTCTTCGCCCGTAACAGCCTACAATTGTTGATTAATTCTCCTGGGTAAAACATGGGTATTAATGACCATTCTTTACTTCACTTTCTATTAAGATGCTTGCTGGCCACTGTTGTTTCTATATGAATATATTTAGCAGCTATGTCACAAGATATGTGACAGTTGTCATCGTTTGCTGAGAAAAATATGTCAAAGCTCTAATGCAGTAGTAGAGACAGGTTTTTAGGTGCTAAAAGTTTTTTGTTTTGTTTTGTTTGGGGGGGGCATGTTTAAAGAAAAGATATAAAGTATAAATAAAAATAAAGAATAAAACAATATTTAATTAGAATGATTAAAGAAATCATTCAAAAATAACAAATTAAGAAGCTATTACGACAACCTCCATAAAAATAATGTTTGTGTTAATAACTGTTGGACACAATTCTGTAGTAACTTTCCTCACTTTTAGTTGCATATTTTTAATTGTCTCTTTATTTAGCAGTGATTTTTATAATATAATTTTCTGTGGACACAATGGATAGTTGAGCCACTTTCTCTAATATTGCTTACTTTCTTTATTGTGATTATTCCCTGGAAATGCGTTTCTGTTTGTCGATTCTGGCACTGGCTGCAGGACATGGCACTTGTCATTTAAATTTATTTTTTTCCCTAGAAAAGCAAGGCTGACACGCTCTCTTTCACAAGATTACCTGTGACTGTGCATAGAGAATAGAGAAGTCCAACTGTGCTATTTCTGTCTCTTCCCTCTCCCTTTGAACAAAGAGGGGCGTGTCTGTTTCTGAACAGTCACTGCACAGTCTACCTGCTAAGGTCACAGGCTCTCCTGATTGTGTCTACACGAGAACAAAGGCAAAGCAGAGGGAGGCGTGAGCACACGTGACCCACCCGCCCTGAGTAAGCAAAGACATGGGGACGTGCATTGATCCCACAGGGCCTCCTGCTGGCGGGAGTATTCTGCTGGAGCTGTTTCCCTTCCGGGAGAACAGCTGTGTTGCCTGGTTGTGAGTGTCTCTAGGGTTTTCTCCAGAGCACTGACACAGGTTGAGAAGTGAGCCAATCACTCGGAGACTTTAATTAAATGGTGGAATCCAAGAGTGAGTGGAACATTTATGTGTGAAACCTGGGAAGACACAAAGCTGTGTGTAATGTCACCGTGAGGAGTGAGAGCACACACCTATGGTCAGTGAGCCCTTCTGAAGCTCTCCTGATAGTGCAAGCCACCTAAATAGATGCCCCAATTCAGTCTTTACAGCGACATCTTCAGTTCACAGGTGAGAAGCCAGGGTATCGAAAGGTTAAGGTTCTGCCCAAGGTCACATCGACCATAGTTGACATAGTTGAATCCAGAGTTCAACTCTGAGAAAAGAAGACAAAGAGCAGCCCCTGACAACTGAAATCTGCATGGTTCTGCTGTTGGACACAGAACATCGGACAGAACACCAGCCTCAGACAAGGTTACTCTGATACCATGCCACAGTAAGACACAGGAAGGCCACTGCATAACTCTCTGTGAGCACAGACAAAAACGGTGTCTATAGGCCACTCAGCAAATTCCAAATACTTCCCCACAAGCCGAAGTGAGTGCTGCTACCTCTTTCCTGGTAGTGGACTGATCTCCATTCCTGTCTGCCCTCCTTGTGGATGAGACGCATCGAAATGCCCTGCCATACAGTTGCCCTGCTTTCTGACAGCATTAAATCTAGAGAAAACTCCTACTTTGTTTGACCCTTCCCCAAACTCCCTACCTAGAGTCCAAACTTCTGTAATATGTTCTTTCCAGCTTCTCTCACTGAGAATTTTATGACTATGACCCACATGTGTTCTTCCTTTAGGTGACAGGTATTAAGTCCAACTTCTTCAACAACAGGTATCTTTCTAGTATGATTTAGTTAGAGAATTTGACACCTGGTTCCCTGCTTCAAGATCCAAAGACATTGGTGGAAGATATGGTGAAAAAGTGGGTATGGAAAACCATGAGTCCTCAGGTGAAATCTGGGAAATAAATGCTAGTCCCTCTGTGTGAACTTAGATAAGCCCCAGGACAAGTCAAGGGCCATGTGGTTCCTACAAGGTAGGGTTAGGCAGTTGGATCACCAGGGGTCCTCTTGGTCTACAGCTCTAAGATCATCATCCCCGTAGCGGCACTCACACTTTTGATACTTGTCCCTGTTTAGGAGGCCAGGTTAGGTTTCAGTAGTGGCATTTGACAGAAAAGAATAATGAGGCACAGAAAGCCTAGGTGGCAGGTCCGATACACAGTGACTAACTTCATGGGAGCCCAGAGGATGCAATGAGAGCCAAATCCTGAGCTTAGGACTTAATTCTGTGCACTCTAGTAAAGATGCTGCTAGCAACTGGCAGAAAGTGCATACTTACCATTTGCCAATCCTCATGACATCCCCATTTCTCAGATATGTGTTAGATATTATTATTATTCCTTCTTCATATATTGAAACTGGTGCACAAGAGGTTGAGTAACTTGCTAAGTGGCAGGACCCAGATACAAACCTGGGCAGGAGGGTCCGGATCAATGCTCTTCACCGCATGCTACTGACTAAAACGTAACAAGTTCACATGCAGAGGATGAGAACATTGTCTCACACGTGGTAGATTTCCAGTTAATGCTAGCTTTATTTAAACATCTCATTTAAACATCCCAACACACCTATGATGCAATTAGTGTTGCTCTCTGTATTTCACAGGAGAGAAAACACAGTCATTAAGTAATTCACTTAAGGTCACAGTATGTGGCACACCTGAGGCTTGAATCTCAGCAGTTGAGTATGAATATACCACCTCTACTTATTATTGTTAATTTGATACCTGTCTTCTATTAAAGACTGGGTGATTGGTACTGCAGTATATACATTATCTCTCTTTATTCTTACAGCAAGACTCTGACATAGGTACTATCTAATTATCTAATTTCTGATTTCACGTATCAAAGAATTGAGGCAAACAAATGTCAACTAATATGACCAAGAGCATACATCATGTGTTGGAGTCAAGAATTCTTATGAATTTGTTGATGACTTCAAATATCATTCTCTTAATTACCACATCATCCTGTTCCATAGCTATCTTGCTTCTCACTTTTAATGTCTCAAATTTTATATTTGACTAGAACGGCTTTGAGTCTATAAAAAAATCTAATCACATTTCAGAAACTGTTGACACGCTGCATTTTATGGAATTAGGGGGAATAAAATGAACAAATTATCACATGTAGCAAATATCACTATAAATGAGAAACTTATTCTGAGACCCAGTGACATTTATTTTAACAATAATAGCTAATATAGTGATTAAAATTTTTGCAATAGGTTGCATAAGATCCCTTGTCCTAGTAATTTATCATACCCTACTTCAAATAAAACTTTTTCAAAGTTCTTGTTTAAAAATAATAATGCAAGCATATCTTTCTTTGCTATTATTATAATTCAACCTTATACTTATGCTATTACCAGTGGTGAAAAGGTTACATTTATTTATAGTTGTTTTCATGAAACAAAACTAAAACAGTAGGGAATACCCACACTGTTCTGGAAAGGCACTTGATATTCTCAGTAACTCCCAGGAAACTCTGACCCAGAAAACTAAATGACTTGACTCAGGGCATTCAAATCCTGGTCTTTTAACTCTAAGTCATTGGCACACTGAATCACATATGACTTGCAAAATATTTTCTCAATAAACTTTCATTTGGAAAAACTTCACTGGAAGCTGGGATGGCTCAGCGGGTTAAGCTCTTTCTTTGCAGCCCCAGGGACTGAGGATCCAATCCTGGCCCTGGCTTGTGCAGACCCATGTATTGAACTGAGGTGTGATTCCCATGCAAGAGGCCCCAGTTTGGTCTCGCCCTGGTTGGGCCCCCAGCTCAAGGGGGCGTGCCTCCCATACGGGAGGCCCCTAACCCAGTTCCCTCCCAGTGTGGGCCCTGCCCACCTGTGTAGAATGAAAACCATATCCAAAACTGATGATGTACAACTATGGAGACTGCTTTGGGCCCTCCCCCTTCTCTCTGTCTTTCTCTGTGTCTGTTAAAAACAATAAGATAAACCTTTAAAAACAACACTTCTTGCTCGTATTTTGTGAACACAATGCAATGAAATGACTTGGAGACAATTCTTACGTTTATATTCTGATATGACCTTTTCAAACTATAAAACTTTGAATGGGTTACTTGAATTCTTTGACCCTTGGTTCCTTCATTTTAAAAGTGAGGATAATATTTATACTGCAGGATAAAAAATAAAGTAATATTTTTAGTATAGGACCAGGTACACAGGAAGAATAAAAAATTAGTAATCATTTTAAGTGTAGTCTTAAAAATAAATGAATACATTCCTTAATAATGCTTCCATTTGTATAAGCCATTTGTTGTATTTTCAGTTTTTCTAGTGAGAATCCAAGAGTTGCTTATGCTGTGTGCTAACACTATCACAAGCCTCAATAAATAAATGTGCAAAATTGCTCAAAATGAGTTAATTGATTTTTATAATGAAAATCTTATTTAGGGATTCTAATAAGCCTTGAGACTGAACAATAGAGATTGAGAATGGAAATTTTTTTCTTCTTCCCTTTTTTTTTTTAATATCTCAGAACAAAACAAATTCTTTCAGCTGAAAGGAAATTAGGCCAAACATAAATCTGAAATGAGGAGTACTGAAAATGGAAAATGTTTGAAACATATTTTCTCTTTCTCAATTACTTTAAAAGTCAATTGATTCTTTAAAGCAAAAATACAGACAGTGCATCATACTGCTTATTATATCAGTAGAAATAAATGTGGGAAATCAGTAGAACAAAGTACTGGAGGTATGTATATGGATGTGTACTTTCGTAAAGTCCTTATATTATCCATGAAGTGGCATATTGATTCATGGCAGATGTAAGCTAAAAATGCTTATTGTAATTCATATAATATCCATTAAGTAAAAGAAACTGTAAGACCAGTATTTATAACAAAACCAAAGGGGAAGATAAAAGGAATAAGTACATATGTACATAAATAAAAATTTCATCCAAAATGAGACAGGAGAAGACAACAAAAACAACTTAAAACAAATTGACAATAAATAGCAATATGATAAGACTTAAAGCCAACCATACCAATGCCTGTATTAAATGTAAATGAACTAAACATTCTAATTGTAAAGCAAAGACTGTCAGACTAGACAAAAATGTGAAACCTATTATTTGGTTTTTATATAAAAAAAACCACAGAGATTAAACCAAAATAATAGAAACCAGAAGCACAATTATGAAAGAAATAATACAAATTTCACTCAAACTTAGAAAATTGAGGATGAGGAAAGATCTCCCAACTCATTCCATGACACCAACATATCCATAATACCAACACAGACAGAAAATTTTAAGAAAATAAAATTATAGGCCAATATTCCTCAAGAAAATAAGTTCAGGTATCCTGAGCAAAATATTAATAAATCAAATTCAGCAGTATATAAGAAGAAATAATGCTTTAAGACAAAATAGTGTTCGTCCTGCTGTGGTTTAACTTTCATAAACCAATCATTGTAATTAACCAAATTAACAATATGCATATGAAATTCTGAAGGTTGGGGTATGTTGAAATTTGACTTGGAAGAATCATAGAAGTCCTTCTGAAGTAAAGAAATAATTCTATGTGTACATCTCATTGAAGGTTTGGCTACGTGAGTATGTGTATTTTGGAAAACGCCTCAAACTATGAACTTAAGATCTATGCATTCACATGGTGAACACATATTGTAACACATAAACAAACTACTATAAAGTGTAGACCTGGAACCTATGTAATTTTGACTAACCAATGTAACCCTAATAAATTTAACAATAAAAAAATTATACTTTAATAATCTGCCCTATTCATCAGTACATGGTGTTACATATTCTTTAATATTTAGGACTGTTTTCTCATAGTAGAATTAATAGTCTACTTAGTTTCATAAAATCTTTTTTTAAAGATTTATTTTATTGTTTTCAACAGAGACAGAGAGAGACAGAGACAGAGAGATGGGGGAGGACCCAGAACAGTCTCCATAGTTGTACGTCATCAGTTTTTGACATGGTTTTGTTCCATACAGGTGGGCAGGGACCACACAGGGTGGGAACTGGGCTGGGGGCCTCCCGCTTGGGAGGCACGCCCCCTCAAGCCAGGTGTCAAACCTGGGGGATGAGAACCAAACTGGGGGCCTCCTGCACAGGAAGCACACCCCGGTCTGGCATATGGGTCCACACGGGCCAGGGCCGGGATTCAATCCTCAGTTTTCAGGGCTGCAAAGTGAGAGCTTAACCCGCTGAGCCATCCCAGCTTCCTCTAATTTCATAAAATCTTGATAAAAACCTATTTGATCGACATAATAGACCAGTGGTTTTTTTTTTTCCCCCAAAATTTGTTCATTTCTCTGAACTTTATTTTTTTATTCTGCAAATTGGATAAAAATTGTAAGGAGCCACATGGCTGCATACAGGGTAATAATACCAAATATTGTAACTGAAGGCCACTATAGTATGCTGTATTGCGATGCAGCGAATATGGAATTGCAGATACTGTGCTTAAGAAAAAAGATTCTGCACCTAACATTCGAGGTCCATCCCAGAATTTTCCCCAAGTAGTCCCCTCTATCAGAGTTCATTTATACTAATAGTGGCTAGTATTAGAGTCCCAGTTCCCAATAGAATCTCAGTTTCTATTAACACTCACACTAATATTTCTATGACCATTTCTCCTCTTTAAGTTCTCTTCTTTTAAAGTGCCATGGCATGTGGAGTTTGAGAGCACTAAGTTATGTGCTGTGCAGTCTCCTATGGGCTCTAGAAGGGACCTCCCTGTGTGATAAGAAACAGTCTGCCTGGATGGAGAGGCAGACTCCAGCTCTACACACTCCAGCCTCACCTCTGGGAAGGTTGGCTCACACCTAAGAATCTTCAAAGCCCTATGTGTGAAACAAGAAAGTTCTCTTAGACACTCTCCAAGCTGAGCTGCCTTTCAACTCAGATTTCGCTGTTGCACTAGCCCCTGGGGAGCTTTTTATGCACGGCTGTCAAGAGGCACACAGGAGTGCTGGGAAGCTGTCAGGGTCATTAAACTCTCCACAGTGGCTAATTCTTCCCCTAGAGAGCTGTAGGCTCTGGGGCAGTCAGAGTGCACAGGGATAAGAGACTGGGATAAAATTGGATCAAGATGCCCGCAGTACTCATGAGGACAAAAGTGGCCTTCCTTTTGACCTTGAAAATCATTTACTCCTGTATTAAAATTCAGTAATAAGAGTTCACTCCAATTTAGTCTCCAGCATTCGCCGTCTTAAAGAAGCAAATATACTTGATAGAAGGAATAAACCAGTTTAGTAAATAACAGATTTCCCTAGCATTGACAGATGCCCAAGTTTGGAAGTTCGAGGGAGAGCCAATTGGAAATGAGCTCAAAAGCACCTAAACTGACCATCAGTTTGTGACCAAAATTGCCACAGAATAGTATAAGATTAGTTTAGTAAAAATCTTCATGTTTTAATAACTTACCCTTCCTCCAGCACACATTCCCACACGTAGACACACATGCAGAAAGAGAATTAACTTTCATAACACTGCCTCAAATCTGACTTTGTCTGGTGATTCCATATTATTTCTTGATTGTTCGGCACTGATCTTTCTTTCATTGAATGGTATGCTGGAGCTATCTTATTGGGCTATAAAAGTCAATCAAATTTTTTTGGAATTTTGCAAACTGGTCATTAAACATAGCCATTATTAAAAATTAAGTTATATATACTTACAATTACATAAAATTTAAGACGTTATGTTAAAAACAGATCAACATGGAAACATTCTGTTTTAAGTATTTTATTGCTTTTCAATATTATCTGTGCCGTTAAGTATCTGTATGGTGGAAACACTATATAATAGTGATTACTGCACCAACTCTGCATTCAGTGATTTCATACTCCTAGCTTGAAATAATCCATGATGGGAATATTTACACCACAGAAATTAGAAACTGCTGCAAGTCAGAGCTTGGTTTATTGTTGTGTCAATTAAGAAAGAACTAGATAAAACTGAATAATGTAGAATAAATTTTAGAATGTGTCTGTTTGTAACCATTACATTGTGAAGAGCACAGAATAGCAAGGAAATACTCACCCAGGATTACACATCCCTTAAGTCAACAAAGAAGTTATTCACATTAACTAATAAACGGGTGAAGTCATGACAAATACCTCTGTTGTTTCACTTTCATTTTACTTGTTAAAATAAATGAAAACATTACCCCAACGTTTATGTTGCAACTACATTCTTCTGTCAATGATGTGAGCACCTTATTTGCTTATGTGGATAGCAAACATTTATTCACGTTTGGTTTTGTTGGCAATAAAATGATAAAAACTTATGGTAGATTTTGCAAGAAATAACAGGTCATGCTGAAGTTATAGGTGTATGGAATTTATGATATATATTATTATGCATTTTATTACATGTGAATTACTATACATTCTTTATATCTGCACAGTTTATAAATACATGTATTTTTATTTTTTGGCCTGGTACTTTTTATTCCTAAAATCCTGTCTTTTCCAACTTTTTCATTCTAAGTTTAACCCAATACAACTCTTTTCCACGTTTGATTTATTTATTCTTACTCTTCTCAGTTCAACCATCCACCCACTATTTTCTCTATTTGTTGCTTCTTCTTTCCTCCTAATGTTAAGTACAGTTTCCTGATTAGATACTTGCAATCTCTTGTCTGAATCGCTACAGTAGCTCCCTGCCTCAGATTCTTCCTCTGGTCTTGTCATCCTCTATAAATCCCCCATCTTGCATCAGAAGGATCTAAGTTACACATATTGTCATAATTCTTTTGTTTAAATCTCCTAAAGGCCCCCTTGAATGTAATGCCCAGGTTCTCAGCATAACATCCTATCTTCCGTGGGCTCTAGTCCTTTTGAAAAAATTGCTTAGAGAGAGGTGGAACTGGGGTCTTTTGGTTATTCTACGTCAGATATTTTCCAAGTACCTCCTTTCTTTAAAAAAATAATAACATCTCTATCCAGTTACCTTTATATCTAAGGTCAAAATGACCAAGACCAATCTACTCCTTTTTAGAATGCATTGTCTGCCAGCAGTACACTTCTAGCTCCGTCTCAGCTCTTCTCTTGTATGATATTAGCAAACACTGAGTGGGTGATGAGTCGTAGAGAATGAAGTGAAACTGCTTACCTAAAATGCCACAGATTCTACCCCTCTAATCGGCCCAGACTAATTGCTAGCAGGGCTGTCTGAGGGTGCTCTGGCCCTGCTCCTCAGGTGGTAATCTAGGTGGTGTAGAGGTCAATAACCGGTGAATCTCCCACATTTTGAGCAATGTGTCCTGGGTGAGTGAGAAGGTAGCTAGCTGGATGTGAAGGAGAGACAGGACTAGAGGGGTGGATAATTAATAGGCAACTGTGCCCCAGCTCTGCTCTAGATACCTCATGATCATAGGTCAAGTGATGTTGGTCCTAAGTTTCCCCATGGACAGCACTAAGAATTGAAGTTCTTGCACCTATAGTTTATCACCTCCAACAATTACCCTGCCTTAACTCCATTAAATACAGCAATTTGTGACAACATGGACGGACCTTGAACACATCTTATTAAGCGAAATAAGTCAGACTGAAAGAATCAAGAAACATATGACCTCACTTATAGGTAGAATATAAAACTGAAAGGAACAAAGAAACAAAGACTCATGGACACAGTCAATAGTTTAGTGGTTACCTGAGGGTAAGGGGGGAGGTGGGTGGGAGAGCTGGGTGAGGAACTCAAATATATGATGATGGAAAGTGATCTGATTCCAGGTGATGAGCACGTAATGCAATGTATAGACAATGTCATGTAGAATTGTACACCTGGAAACAATATAGTTGATATCAATCGATGTCACCCCAATAAA
>PVKE010020078.1:0-27835 GCA_004027555.1 Craseonycteris thonglongyai
AAAATAAAAGATCAATACAGTGTTCCCTCGCCACTTCGCGCTTCATGGTTTGCGGCTTCAGTGCTTCGCGGGTTTTCCCAAAATATTCATCAAAAAATAAAAATGAAAAAATACAACCATGTTGGCAGCCACATTGAGGAAAGGAGCGTTGTTTCCTGTGGATGCGCGAGAGAAAGAGTCTCCGAGGGAGCCTAAAGCTTCTACGAGTCACGTGAGAGCCTCTCCTCCGCCACCCACACAAGACTCTTCGCCTCTCTCAGAAAGCCATGTTGACTCATGTTTATTACTGTATAAGGTTTTGTAATTAACCTTATTCATTAGCACTGACACGTTTAAGTAAATACGTCGACTGTTGTCATTTTTGTCTTCAATGAGTAAAGTATGAATACTGTTTACATATTTAAAACATTCTTGTACCCGCATACACGACAATTCCTAGGGGCAAATCCTACTTCGCGGTTTTTCCGCTTTCGCGGAAGGTTCTGGTTCCCATTAACCGCGAAAAACGAGGGATCACTGTATATCAAATCAATTGTGTTCTATAATGGCTGTCCAGAAAAAAAAAATAGCCATAAATGCCTCTATGTTTAGTATTACATGGCTGAATATTTTCCAGACAGCCCTTATATACACTAGCAATGAACAATCAGAAAATAAAATTAAGAAAACAAGTTCATTGATAATAGCATAAAAATAATAATATACTTAAGAATAACTTTACCAAAATACATAAAAAATATACTCCAAAATTTTAAAAACATTATTGAAAGAAATTAAAGAAGACAGATGTAAATGGGAAGATGACCATATTCATGGACCAGAACACTTAATATTGTAAAAATACCAAGACTGCCATGTGTGGTGGCATGCGTGGACCTGGCGGGTATTATGCTGAGTAGAGTATGTCAGGCAAAGACAGATACATTGTGATTTTCATTATATGTAGGATCTAAAGAACAAAACAAACAAAACAAATTAATAGATACAAGAACATATGGGTAAGTTTATGGTTAATGGTTGACAGCTTAGAGCGTTGTTAGGGATGAGTAAAAAGGGTGAAGGATTAAGTACAAATCAGTTGTTACAAAGTAGTCATGAGAATGTAGGGTATAGCATAAGGAATATAGTCAATATTTTAATAACTGAGGTCTGACAATTAAGTTCACAAAGTCAACGGAGGAAAATTACTATATGTACATCATTGCTCAATATCACCAGGGTCACCTTTGAAGTATTCCCCTTGGGAAGCTATGGACTGACACCAGTGCCTAGTCCACCCTTCAGAGAAATTTTGGAACTCTGTTTCTGGAATGGCCAAAGCCGTTGTTATATTACCCTGAATGTCAATGAAATATCTGCATTTTAATATTTTCTTTATCTTCAGGTAAATAAAAAAGTCACTGGGGAACAGGTCAGGTGAGTAGAGAGGGCGTTCCAACACAGTGATTTGCTTACTGGGTAAAACTCCTTCACAAACTGCCTGTGAGCTGCTGCATGGTCATGATGCAAGAGCCGTGGGTTGTTGGCCAAAAGTTCAGGTCATTTTCATCTCACTTTTTCATGTAGTCTTTTCAGCACTTCCAAAAATAGTCAACTTGGTTGACTGTTCAGTTGGTACAAGTTCATAGTGAACAATTCGTCTGATATCAAGAAGTGTTAGCAGCATTGTTTTAACTCTTGATTTGGAATGACGGAAATTTTTTGGTCATGGAGAGTTTATTGACTTCCATTGTGCATTTTGACACTTTGTTTCAGAGTCACATTGGTACACTTGTGTTTCATCCCAGTGATAACATGGCCCAAAACATTGTCTTTTGTCTCCAAAAGGTCTTTGCAAACGTCGACTCTTCCTTTACTTTTGTTCATCTGTGAGTGCCTGTGGGACGGTTTCTGCACACACTTTTTTTATGCCAAGATTTTCAGCTAAGATTTTCCTGTTTCTCTGTTGCTGTTTACTTGGTATGCTATGATTTGCACCATCAACAGATGATTTTGATGCACAATTCAATGACCTTTTGCAATATTTTTTGTCAGTCCTGATCATTACTGGCTGCTCTGACCTCTCTTAATCAGTGACGCTTTCTCTTCCTTCAGAAAATCATTTAATCCATTTGTACACTTGCGTTTTCTTCATGACATTATCCCCATAAACTTGGACTATATATCTCTCATTTTACTTCCACTCTTACCAGGTTCAACAAGAAATTTAATGTTTGTTCATTGCTCTAATTCAAGCTCTGACGTTCTTACCACAGCACAGAAAAACACACAACAACAATAAAGAACACCACTCAGTAAGACACCACCACATGTTCACAAGAACACAGCTGTGAGACACTGATATATCAAGGTTATGAAACCTTACCAAGCTGTCTGTATAGTGCTGCCAAAGTGTATGGTGGCAAGTTCGTGAAGTTAATTGTCAGACCTTATATCCTCTCTCTTTTGTAATGTTTCACATTTAATTATGTTTACTTATTTACAAAGCTATACTTTCATGAGATTCTTTTAAAAATCCTTCAAATGTCAGTATTTTAGGTCTGTCTGTGCATATACAGGTATGCTAAAAAGACTGTTATTCAAGGCACTTTTTAAAAAAGCTTGAGTAAGATTTTAATTTGTTTTTCTAAGGGATTCATAACTAGCAGAACTCCAGTGTTAACTAAAATTATTTTTATGATGCAACACATTCATGATATATTATAGAATTGTATACTTGGAACCTATATTTTACTAACCAATGTCACCAAAATAAATTTAATAATAAAATTAAAAAAATGTATTTTTATAATAAAACTACTTAACTGTGTATCAACATAAAACTGAATATAACTTTCTTATTCTTACAGGATATAAACTATATAAAACAGAAAGAAATACATACTTTTAAATGTTAAATTTTGAAATTTACTCTTATCTGAAAATGTCTGTTGATATTTAGAAGTGAAAAAGCCATACCTCCATAGTTCAAGCTTTAGGATGGTACTTCTCAATCTTTTCTCTCCCGTGACACATTGACCTAATAATATTTACCTAAGAACATACTCATTAGAAGGGAGTATTTCCCAAGGGTTCCCCATAAACCAAACTGCCTAAGGATAGGTGAAAGCCAGGAGTTCCTGTCCTAACTCTTCCTTTGTCTCTTCTATTGGTTCTTCAGGCCCCAAACTGTCAGGACATTGCTGCTATAGAAAGTAGGGTTGTTAACCAAGGCTGTTATAATAAGATGTTGTATTCATTTTAGGAAGATAATCCTGTCTTGAAGTTGAGGTTGTATTAGCTAAAATGAAAATTAAAGCTAGAGAAAACAACCAGGAGTGAACTGCTTGTCGTGGCCCCTGTGAGAGGGGAAAAGGCAGTCTATGGGGGTGAGTAGGGAAGAAGAACCTGAATGTCAGGAGAGAAAACACTGGTCAGTAGTTAGAAACAACATGGTATCAGGAATCACTGGAAGCTGGATCAGTGATGAAAGCTGATGTTAGCAAGGGTAATGTGCATGCCTGAGAGTGGAAAATGGAGACTTCAGTTTGGGGCAGTTCAAGGACTGAACAGAACAGTTATTAGCAATCTAAAAAAATTGCAAATATTTGAGGTCAGGAGAAAGAAATTTCTACCATTAGAGATCTGGGATACAGACTTTGGAATAGTTTATAGATGACAAGATAGGTGTTATTAATGACATTGACAATTGGAAGAAGTGACCTCAGAACTCTAAGAAGTATTTATTTTTTTGTGATAGTGGAGGAAGAGTTACCACTTTGTGCTTAAAACCTCCTTGCTAACTATAAGCTTATAACTGCAGGTCAGCTGGAGAGCTCTAAAATTGAAAAGGTCTTTATTTTTAAGTCTAAATGTAGCTTCCATCATACATTCTGTTTGTTAACCTAAAAATAAAAGGCCAAAGTGAGAGGCAACAAGCACTTATCTCAGATTTAAAAAAACAAAAACAAAAACAACCTATTTAGGAAGCACCATTTCACGCAGAAGCCCAAATAGTGTTCTTATTAGACAAAGGTAAGAGATATTTATGAGAAAGGGGAGGGGAAAATTATATCAATAGAAGTAAGGCCTTTCTATTGGTATAGATAAGCTGACATAGTAATGCTAATGCAAAACATTGTTTTTAACTTTCAGTCTGGAAGCAATCAGTATGGTAGTCATAATATCTCTTTTCTTGTTATCCTTGTAAAGAGTGCCTTAGGAAATAATGTGGCATTACCTACCGGTAGCTTGTCCAACCAGCAGCTCTCAGGATATGACCCAGGAAGCCTTTGAATGTAGCCCAACACACATTTGTAAACTTTCTCAAAACATGAGAATTTTTTTGCTGTTTTTAGCCCATCAGCTATCATTAATATATTTTATGTGTGACTCAAGACACTACTTCACCTTCCAATGTAGCCTAGGAAAGCTAAAATATTGGACACCCCTGCTTAGACCCAGTCCAGAGGTTAAATTGCCCTGTTTTAACATTCTAAAAGTTCGAGGTATAAGATATGCAAGACAGTTCTTTTGACCTGATAGCTCCAGCTCCATTTTGAAATACTTCCATTTTATTTATATTTATATAAATAAATATACAAGGCACTGTCTGGAAAGTATCCAGCCATGTAACTCTTCTCGTTATTGACAATAGCTTGATTTTTTCCCAGACAGTATATACTTGTACAAATTAAGAACATATTTAAAATATTGTCTCCTAAGAGCACTTCAAAAATCTGATAACATATGTAGTTCCCCTACATTTGTAAATTTATAAATGTTTTATTTTCCAGGCCAAATATCCAGTGTTTTGTACTCTGATCTATATTTCTAGTTTCTTTCTTATTGTGCCCTTTTTCTCCCCGGTATATTTCCACTTGCCAATAAGCACTTAAATGATAGTAAAGAGAACATGATATCCCAACATCACTTTCAACCACACATTTTATGTATCATGTGCTGCAACCATACTGAACTTCTTCCTGCTCTTCTCCATGAACCTTGTCCTTGCATGATTCTGTTCCTCTGCCTGTGTATGCTCTCAGTCTGGAGTCTTTTTAAGATGAACTACTGCTCATCTTTTGAGCCCTAAAGTAAGTCAATTTCTTCAAAGAACATTTTGCCCAACTTTTCCACCAGACCAGTTAGTTCTATGTTCTCACAGAAATAAATACATGTAGAATATGATTTATATTAGACTTTAACTCTCTGTATGTCTTTCCTGCTATTCCAAACTATTAGCCTCCAACTGTTAGCTCATTTATTTATCCAGGACATATTTATTAAACACCTATGTGCCAAGATATTCATTCAACATTATGACACACCTTGATTTTGTAGTGTCAGACAAAACATGTGGTCCTTACCTTCATGGAGGTTGCAGGGTAGTAGTTGAAAAAAAGATAAAGAAAATATATGCACAGAATATATAATATCACGTAAATCATCTTAAGTACTATAATGGAAATGATCAGAGTACTATAAAGTAATAATAAGGGGGATTCATTTAAATTGGGAAGTCAAGAGTAGGCCATTATAGAGATCTAAAAAGTGAAAAAATGAGTAGGTGATAAGAGGGAAGAAATACACTTTCAGCCAGAATAAATGCTTAAATAATACCTCTTGAATAAACAGTAGTATAATATTCCCACTGTTGTATGAGGGCTGTCCTGAAAAATTCAGCCACTGTCAATATAACAAGAATGATTATATGGCTAGATACTTTCTAAACATCTCTTGCATTTTTCCACTTTCTCTATACTATTTTACTAGAACTTCTGTGTGGGTTTTGTTTTGTAAACCATCTCAATTACTTCTTGGTAGATAAAGTTTACATTAAAATAAACAGAATGTATAATTTAACTTATATATTGGACTATTAATGCATTTTCAGTTGATAGTAAAAAAGAAAATGTGAAATCTGTTTTTTAGCAACCACTATAAAGTTTTATATCTCCTATTCTGAGTGTAATATTCAGTTGCCTTTTGGGTACCGTATTGAAGAACTGTGAATCTCCCTGTGTTATCTTTCATATAATAATGAGTTGCAAGTCATTTTTCTAGCTTTTTAAGCACTCTAAATCTTAATACTGACATTCAAAATGTTAGCTATAACTCTCAGCTTAGTATCATCCCAAATTTGATAAGCATGCCACCTGTGTCTTTATCCAAGTTGTTAATCAAAATATTGAACAGAAAAGACCAAGCATTCCCTCCAACTCAGTATTCAGCTACAGAAAAACATCTCTCAGGATGGCACTGATCCATTAATCAACTTTGTTTTAGAGAACAACTAAAATCCATCAAGTTTCCTGTAATTGTTTTTGAGGGTAAGAGCAGAGAGTTTTTGTCAGATTATTTCTACCTATTGCATCCTCTTCTTCTCTACTAGCAAATCCATAGAAAAGAAATTATATTACTTTCTCGGGACTTGATCTCAATAAGCCCATGTTGACCCCCATTGCCTCCTTCTTTATTAAAATATTCACAAGCTTTTTATGCTCATGGATTATTATTTATTTATTTATTTATTTATTGTCTGTCAGAATTGGGACTTGCCATAGCTTCATGATAACCTATAGTTTGTTCCCTCTGACTAGGCCTAGGCCTCCTGTGCAAAGGTGATGCCTCCATGACTTGAGGCATTACGCGGCCCCATTACGCAGCACTCAAGGAGAATGAGGCCAAGGCATAGTTTCCTGCAGGTAATGATGCTGTTCAGTAGTAGGCAGGTGTAACAACGTGGGGAAATAATTACAGATTTTATTTCCACACTGACTGGACCCGAGTCTTTGCTTTCCCTGTTTATTGTCCATACTGTGTATGTTGGTCTATAGATAACAGTAGTTATAATTATTCTTTAATTTTTATCCTGTTACTTTCTCCTTACAATGACTTGGGCCTCCTTTACCCTTGATTCTAGTCTATTCTCAGTTTTTTGTTTGTTTGTTTGTTTGTTTGTTTTGTTTTTTCCTATCCATTTGTCCTTCCTCACTTTTAAGTTTGGCTTAAAACCCTGTAGTTCTTGTCATCTGCAAAACATTTATTTTTGTTTCTCCTATTAGAACTTAATTGTTTGCTTAGAGATACATTATATTTCATACACTAAAATAAATTAATTGTATTCTGTATCACTATCTATACTGCAAACACTTTCTTTCTCAAAGGGTTTTTCTAGGGGGGGGCGGGGGGACTGTTAATACAATTTATATCCCTCAAATCCCTTATCATCTTATCTAAGACTGTTAAGTCCCAGAAGCTACTTCCCAGATTTATCACTAGTTATTTTCCTTCCTACTTATATCATTGATGTCAGTAACAATCAATTCATTTAATAAGTTTTGGCAAGTTTTTCTTGGATATTGGAGCCATGCTTGGAGAAAGTGAGGGGCAAGATATTGGCTTTTTGAGTATATGCTGTGTATTGGGTACTCTGCTGGGAGCTTTGCTTATGTTATTTTTTAACATCTGTTTAATAAAAGTAAAATGTTAGGGCCCATATAAGGCAGTCTTGATATGGTAAGGCAGTGTAAGAAATTGAAATATTTTAAATCTTTTCAAATTCTGGGTGTTATACAAAGGATTTGAAAGATAAATCACCATGCCATAAATCTTAAATATACTGCTTTTTTTTTTTTCCTCATTGCTCTCCTATTAAATGTTCACTGCAGGGCTTTAAGCAGGGAAAATGTAACAACAGTTTTCTGGAAGGTCATAACAATAGTTTCTGTCTCTTTATGGTATATATTTCAAGTTGAACAAATGTACTTTTTTGTGTATGTCTTCAGGAAACTATCTTTGTGAAATGACCAATCAAACTGATGTATTATTAGGCTATATTTAATTTCATAGAAAGAGGAAAAACTGAAGTAACCTCAGATATTGGGGTGCATTGCTGGGCATATAGAGAACTAAGAGTGCAAAGCGAACCTCCTTTGTCTCAGGATGAAATGTGCTGTGGGTCCAGGTTCTGCCTGTTGTTCTTGTAACTCTGTCTTTTGGCTTCCAGAGTCTTATTTGAGAACCTAACCTTGCACTTCTTCCCCTGTCTCTCCAGCATTCTCTGTTGGACATTTAAAACTCTGGACTGAGTTGCTGCATGCTCTCATCCTCAGTCTGTGCTTATCCATTTTTTAATCTTTAATTCAATTTTATAATTTCCCCTTTCATTCTGTATCCCCAATACTATTAACTTGTCTTTTAATTTATAACGTTTCATTTTTCTCTGAATATGTTTATATTTAAGTATATATATATATATATCTGAAGTATAAATATATATATATCTGTATATATATATATGTATGTGTGTATGTTTTGCGTGTCGTTTAATTTACATTTATAATATATATCCTTGTTTTTTAAATTTCATTGGAGTATAATTGACAAATAAAAGTTGTATATATTTAAGGTATACAACTTAATGTTTTGATATACTTATACTCTGTAAAATGATTACCACACAATTACACAAGTTACCATATCAATTCACATAGTTATCACTCTGTGTGTGTGTATGTGGTAAGAACAATTAAGATGTATTCTCTTAGCAATTTAAGTGTATAATATAGTAATTTTGGCCCTATTCACCATACTTTATAGTAGATATCCAGAATTTATTCATCTTGTACAACTGAGAATTTGTTTTTGTACTCTTTGTACCAACATCTTCCCATTTACTCCACCCCCAACCATCATTGTATTCTGCGATTCTAAGAATTCAACTATTTTAGATCAGACATATAAGTGAAATCATGCAATATTTGTCTTTATTTATTTGGCTTATTTTACTTAACATAATATCTTTCAAGTTAATCCATGTTGTTGCAAATGGAAAGATGTCTCTTAAAGTTGAGTATTACCATTGTATGTGTGTATCACAGTTTCTTTATTCATTATTGTTAGACATTCAGGTTTTTCCATAGCTTAGCTGTTGTAAATAATGCTGCAGTGGGAATGCAGATATGTCTTTGAGATACTAATTTTATTTCCTTTGGTTATATACTCTGTGGCAGGATTGTTGAATCATAAGGCAATTCTATTTTTGATGGTTTTTTTTGGTAAATAATGATAGCTGTTATTTATTGAGCATTTATAGTATGTGATACCTTTCTCTAAATGCTCTCTATAGGTACTCATTTTATTCTGCTAGCAATAGTATCAGTGAGATATTACTTTTCCCCCATGTTCTAGATAAGAAAAAAGAGGTTAAGAAACTTGCAGAAGCTTTCACAACTAGGAGTGTCAGAATTTCTTTTCTTACCATGTAATTTAGTTCCAAGGTGTTTTTCTCAATCAATATGTTAACTGCCTCAGTTCTCTATATGTAGATTCTTTTGGAAATATTGCGTAGTATTCCTTTCATAATTTTATTCTTTTCCAACAGTAATAAACTATTCAGGTTTCATTACTGAGTTGGCCAATCAACCAAAGATTTTGTAATGGCATCTTGTGATGCAATATGATCACTACTTAGCTAGTATTATGGTATAGTTTATCAAAAAAACAAAATAAAGCAAAACAAAACAAGCCAAAAAACCAAACATTAAAAACAAATAATACATTCACAGGTAACTGTGGTTAGGAGACATATAAAGGGTGTCCCAAAATTCACGCAGTAAGTCATTTTGATAGAAAACACAGGTTTATAATTAAAAATTGTAAATTTTCATTGCTCAACAGTGAAAATGTGTTGTTCTTTCGTGTATCACTCTTTGTTAATAACCCTGAACTGTCAGCTGTAACGCTGTCTTTTTTTTTCGTTGGCAACACTTTACCACATAAATGACACACAATTCAAATCTTGTGTGAATTTTGGGACACCCTTTACAAAGATATTAATAATTGGCAGCTTTTAAATGGTGAGCACTAACTTTTTGCTTTTGATGTTGCATATTTCTACCTATACAATTGTACTATTGACAAGGCCTCAGATTTTGAGTCTTATATGAGGAATCAAAGCCAAAACCAGTGTTTTGGTTTTGTGGTCTTTATGTCCCTGAATTTTGAATAATCTATGTGTGAATTGGTTTCACCTGATCATTTCCAACAGCTGCAGAACAAAAAAAAACAAAACAAAACTAAAACATCACATTCTAGAATAGCGTCTTTGGCTCTGTCTTAGTTCTCTTGAATGATAAGGCTTGAAGATTTTATCTTGTCTCTTGTCTGAATCAACATTTGGGGCATGGGAAGGAAGAATGCAGGACATTTGATCTTCAGGTAAAATAATTCATCACTTCTCTGAACCAAAGATATACAAGTATTTCAAGTACACATACCAATAGCCTCAACTTCCTAAGCCAAGGACAATTATGAACAAGTCTCCATAGAGCTAAGATCTTAGGTTGTGAAGAGCATGAAGTAAAACAGGAAGCTGTCTTTGGTGTTTTCTGATTTGTATCTCCGATTTTTGAAATGGTTGGGAAGTTACCAAGTTTTAGGTACCTATTATGCAATGGAGTGGTATGGATACAACAGGTTATGGAAGTCCCTCTCAGTGATTTTAAAGAGCTTGGATTTTAAAGCAGGAGCAAGATAAAGAACACGTGAGGAGTAATGTGATTAATTAGGGATGTTAGGGGAGGGAATATAATGAGTAATGTATGTTTGTTTTTAAAGCTCTTTTAATCTCATTTTCATTTCTAATGGCCTTCCAACTCTGTTTAATATATTAAATATGCCTGCTTTAATTATCATGGAACTATTAATTGACATATGCCAAATACTAATCATTACCTGCTCTATATGTTTGGCCAACAAATAGACAAAAACTCACAGGAACACTCTACCCATTCTGCATGAAATACTTGTTTTGCCCTTGTGGAAAAAGTATCATTCTTTTTTTCTTTTTTTCTTTTTAAGAATTATTTTACTGATTTTTGACAGAGAGAAACAGAGACAGAGAGAAGGTGGAGGGCCCAGAGCAGTCTCCATAGTTGAGATTAGTTTTCCATATAGTTTCACTCCACAGGTGGACACAGGGCTGTGCTGGGCAGGAACTGGGCCTGGAGCCTCCCACATAGGTCCCGGCAAGAACTGAACTGGGGGCACTCCCCAGTTCCGCATGTGGGTCCGCATGGGCTGGGGCCTGGATTCGATCCTTGGTCCCAGGGCTTCAAAGCGAGCGCTTAACCCGCTGAGCCATCCCAGCTTTCCCAGTATCATTCTTGAGAAGACTCATGATGTTGGATCTCCTTCTCTATAGGATTTCTCAATCTGGGACTGTCTTCCTACCTCCCATTTCCATTTCATATACTGAAGATGATGTAATACATTTTAAAAAGATTTATTTTTATTGTTTTTTGACAGAAAGAGAGACAGAGACAAGAGAAAAGGGGGAGGGCCCAGAGCAGTCTCCATAGTTGACAGCATTAGTTTTCCATATAGTTTCACTCCACAGGTGGGCGCGGGGCTGCACAGGGCAGGAACTGAGCTGGGAGCCTCCTGCATAGGCCTCAGCAAGTTCAGCATATGGGTCTGCCTCGGCCGGGCCCGGGATTCAATCCTCAGGCTCCAGGGCTGCAACCTGCTGAGCCATCCCAGCTTCCCCCAATACATGTTTTAAAAGAATAATAATACCAGCAATGGCTAACTCTTTGCTCTTGACTCTAATCTACAGAGAAATTCTTTGAAGTAGTTGTAATAGTTATCTCCATTTTTCAGACAAAACATATAGGGGCTTGAAGTTGTTTAATGATAGACACAAATTAATGCCACTAGCAATAAGTATTCTGATTGACTTTAAACTTAGATCTTTCTCCTTTCTAAGTACAAGCTATTATCCCCCATGACACCATGCCTCTATAATAGAGACAGCTTACTTAATAAGTGCTTGCTGTGTGTTCAGCCCTGGCGAGTGCTCTCATACTAATTGTATTCAATGGGTGCTATTATTATCCCCGTTTTATAAATCTGACTTTGCAAACATTTTCTGTAAAAGTCCAGATAGTAAATGTTTTCAACCTTGTGGGTCATACTTTCTCTGTCACAACTATAATAGCAAGTCACCTCTGCTAATGCTGTGCAAAAGCTGCCGTAGACCATGCTTAAATAAGTGGATGTGGATCTGTTCCAATAAAACTGTATTTACAAAAGGAGGCAGAACCTGGATTTGCCCTGAAGATTGCAGTTTGCAAATCTCTATTATAGAACAAGCTTGTCCAACCTGCGACCCGTGGGCCACATGAGGCCCAGGACAGCTTTGAATGTGGCTCAACACAAATTCATAAACTTGCTTAAAACATTGAGATTGTGTGTGTGTGTGTGTGTGTGTGTGTGTGTGTGTGTGTGTTTTCTTAGCTCATCAGCTGTTGTTAGTGTTACTGTATTTTATGTGTGGCCCAAGACAATTCTTCCAATGTGGCCCAGGAAAGCCAAAAGGTGGACACCTCTCTTGTAGATGATAAAGGTAGAAGTTTAGAGGATTTAGGAAGCTCTTGCTAAAGTAAGATATAGGCCTAGATCAGCTTGATATCAAAGGTCAGATTGTCATTCATATGTTATATTGTCTTCCTTATCACAGTCTTTATTTCTCTCTTTAGTGGGTTGAATTATGTACCCTTGCAATAAAGATATATTTAAGTCCTAACCCCCAGTACTTGTGAATGTGACCTTATTTGCAAACTTGGTTGTTTGCAGATATAATGAAGTTAAGGGCCTTGAGATTTAGTACAGGTTCTAAATCCACTGACAGATGTCTTTGTAAGAGAAAGGAGAGGGAGCTAGGATATACAGAAGCATGTGTGAAGAGAAAACTGAAATTGGGAATATGCTGCCATAAGCCAAGAAGGGCCAGGTGCCACCAGAAACTGGAAAGGCCATAAAATTATAAATATATAATTTTTTTTTCTATAGACTTTGGAGGGCTCACAGCCCTATGAACGCCTTTTCAGACTTCTGGCTTCCAGAACTATGAATGAATAAGTGTTCACTGAAGTCATCAAGTTAGTCGCAATTTGTTATAATAGTCCTAAGAAACTAATAAACTTTTTTGTTGTTGTTCTCATTTTTGAGGGATATTTCTGGTTGCTCTCAATATTTTTTCCTGATTAGGTCTTCTCCCTTTGCAAATGAAAATTTTCTATATCCTTTATTCCTTGACATTATTAGTGTAATTAGAGAATTGCTGACTTCCACTTTTCTTAGGGGAAAATAAATACTTCACCCTCCTCCTGCTACTTCTTTTGTTCCTTTAGCAAGTCTACCATTAAATATCCTTAAATAATGTTATAAGGTGTCTGTCAATAGAAGCAAGAGAAGCCTAAATGTAAGTGTCTGGATTAGCTGACACACAATCTATTAGGAGACAAATTTATTGGTAAGTGAAACAAATTCACCATTACCTGCATGCAGTATAAATCAAGGCTGGGAGTCATATTTAATTTTATACCTTGGTGATATGTTAGAGGTTTTTTGCAGTAACTTGCAGGAGTTAATGTGCTGTGAATTCATTCTAGCACATTGATTTCTGCATTAGCTCAGTGAAAGATGCAGTCCTTTGGCAAAAGCAAACTTTTGGAGGTAAATTTTCTTCATCATGTAATCCATAATTTAGAATTTCTAATAACAGCTGTTTTATTGTTCATGAATAAAAATCATTGTCTGGATGATCCAACATTCCAGCAAATAAAAAATGGAAAAATTTGAAGTGTGTTCCACAAAACTGTATCTATCACTTTATGAGCTTTGCTCTGTACTAGACTTCGGAGGTCAGCTCTGAGGGCAGAATGCCTTCATCTACCTTATTCTAGGTGGCCGTGCTGTCCTAAGCATTTTTGATGTGTCTTGTTGCCACCTTTAGGAATTAAGTTGAAATGCCAGTGTTAGTAATACGCAGAGTACTGATGGCAGTAGAACTCAATCCACCTAATGAAGTTTAAGCTTTAGGAAGTCACTCTTGCACGGCCCCCTTCCAAGTGAGGTTTCTAGGTAGACTCCTCTTAGATTCTTTCATGTGAAGTATAGGGTAAGCCCCAACCAGTGGGTTTCTATATCTCCCACCTTTCCCTGTAATATAAACACAACATCCATCTATTTTTATAGCGGGATTATGAATTATGCTTTTGCATAGCTTTAATTTCAGGATAAATCCTTACTTGAGAGATTTAGATTGCCCCTGTAAGAGATGGTAAAGAACTGCAAAGGCACATTTCATCATCATAGGGCCTGCTATGCCATTGGCCCCAGGCTGGAATGAAGACCCACATGTTCCCAGAGAAATCTTTATTTTCATATAAAATTCCCAATATTAAACTCTTGATCTTAAAAGAGGTATATAAATAGATAAGAAAATAAATTAACAGGTAGACTGCAAATAAAACCAACATGTTAACCCAACATAAATGTCTGGATTCAGGTCAAAGCTATCTTTAGGACCTCCAAGGTGAATCGAGAACACAGACACTATGTTCTAAGTTCACGTATTTCTGATTCCCATGGGATTCTTAGAAGCGCCTTATAAACTGGCCATTGCTAATTGTTAGAATTAGTTACATTAAAACATCTCAACAAGTGAGAAATGAAGTTGCTATTTAAAAAGTTGGTTCACAGGTCATTTTGAAGGTAGTTGTTTCCATTTAGAAAGTGTATTAGCCATGTGTACAAGTCAGAGCTAGTTAATCACAAAGGATATTTGATCATGTTTCATCATATTCTTCTCTAACTATATATGCAAATGTAATACATTAAAATGTATGTAAAATTATGTGTATTATATATGTATGTGTGTGTGTATATATATATATATATATGATATATATTTATGTGTACATAGTAAATATATATTTAGGTACACATATATTTATTATGTACACATACAGTATATGTTTATATGTACATAAAAAGGGCACATTTAGTGGTCATTAAGCCTAAGGCCTAGCCATTTGTCACATCTAAATTTTGTAATTATCTCTTAGGAAAATGCCTTGCTTATGTGCCATCTTTTCTTCAATCCACTTGCACACCTGAATTAATATTGGGATTCTTATCAACTTTCTAAGCCCTCCAGCATGACATCCCATGTGGTACCACCTGACCTAGCCAATCTCATACTTCTTCCAAATTCCAATTCGTATACTGAAGATTTCTCTGTTGACTTGCAAACATTTTGGATTCATTCCCAGCTTCTTAATTTAATTTGTAATATTCCTTCTGCCTAGATTGCCATCTACATGTTCATTCTTTTTCAAAGTTATTCTAGATTTCAGAAGTATTTTTTTTAATATTTGATTACCGTAAGTTTATTGGGGTGACCTTGGTTAGTAAAACTCTATGGTTTCAAGTGTACAGTTCTACATTACATCATCTATATATTTCATTGTGTGTTCACCATCCGGTCAGTTCTCCTTCCATCACCGTATGTTTGACCCCCTTCACGCTTTTCTACTATCCCTCCTCCTCCCTCCCCTCTGGTTACCACTATACTGTTGAACGTGTCTATGAGAGGTTTTTATTTTAAGTTAGACTATCATACATTAGAGTTGTGGTTTGAGGACATTAATATGGCAGCTGATCAGACATGGAATTAATTGGAATGGATTAGAGACCTGCAGTTCACTTCAGGGGGCATTACAATAGTCCAGGTGAGAAATAATGAGTATCTTCTCTTGCCTGGTAGCAGCAGACTTATACAGACAGAGATGGGTTCAAACAATGATTGATTTACTAATTTAATACAGAATCTGTCATTTTGTCAGTTATCCTAGCCTTTCATTTACATGGAAATGATTTGGAAAGAGAAATGGCACCCACATTTGGAAATTATTACCCTATCATTTTTCTACAAAAGCATTTTTACAGAATTATACTCTCTATGAATCACTAGTACCAAAACAGGAAAATGAAAAAGAGAAAAAAAAATTATTTACCTTACTATATAGCTTTTAGTAGTGGCAAAATATATGTCATTTATATCAGGGGTTCCCCAACCCCTGGGCCACAGATTTCCTCCCACCCCCATCCATGGAAAAATTGTCCTCCATAAAACCAGTCCCCAGTGCCAAAAAGGGTTGGGAAAAGCTAAATTACAATCTATATTAAAACTTCCATAAACTTCTACTTATTATATTTTTGTTCTTACAGTATTAAAGGTAAATGCAATGGACAAATACTGCTACATTTTTAATTTTACATGAGCAAACTGAATTACTGAGATTTAATATTTTATAGCAGATCACATAAGGTTAGACCTTGATTTATAATCCATATTGCCAGCACTTTTATAAATAATAAATCATAAATTTTTCTGAAATATATGTATCCATAGGTTCAATGTTTACAAAGTCACATTGTCATCTGATGGTGCTGCTATTCAGACTGTGCTAACAGCTAGTACAGCTTGCTCTTATTTCCTCAGGGCGTTATATATAGATCTCAAATATCCCAAATATTTACTTCATTGGGCTTTTATTTCATCTTCTGAAGATATACTCTGCCAAGGTTGATCCATGAGGATGAGAAAGGTTGTAGTATAGTACTGAATAAAACAGATGTCACTATCTCAGTGGTTGAATGCCAGTAAGATTATTCACTATCCATGTTCATCTTTTATCAGAATTGGTTTGGCTGGGAGCTCAGCTTTAGTCTGAGAGTCTGGTTACTAGAGTGTCTGGTATCTGGGACATTTCTAGTTCCTATGGCATAGAGAAAGAAAGAATGTGGCAGATTACACCAGGGCTCTCAAAGTTTTTACTTAGAAGTGACACGCTCACTTCTGCTCACATTTCATTGGCTGAAGCCAATTATAAGATTACACTTAACTTCAAAAGGCAGGGAAGTACTACCTTGCTTTGTGTCCTGAAGCAAAAAAATGAAATATTTGGGGACTAGCACTGAGAAATACAAGCCATGTTCTGAGATAGGCTTTCAGAACTTTGAAAGAAAATGTAGAGAATGTTTGAAATAATTTGAGATTTTCTCAAGGCAAGATGTAACGAGAGGACTTCATATCGGTGCTTGCAGCCATAGTTCTAGGACGTACTAAGTAATATTGTCTTGTCAACAATCACTCTAATGTTTCAAAAGCCAAGTTTATTATGTGGTTAAAGCATTCAGTCAGTTTAATTTTAACAGTGCTTATTTACAGTTATGATAGACAGTGTTTTAGTACATACAGTTATAATTGAACAGTTCAGATTGTTCTATATCTAGGTTCCATTTATTTCTAATACCTCAATCTCTTCAAAGACAGCAGTCCCCAAACATTTTGGCACCAACGGCCAGTTTCATGGAAGACAATTTTTTCATGAAACGGAGGGGGTTTCAGGATGATTCAAGCACATTACATTTATTGTGCACTTTATTTCTACTATTATTACATTGTAATATATAATGAAGTAAGTATACGACTCACCGTAATGCAGACTCAGTGGGAGCCCTAAGCTTGTTTTCCTGAAACTACATTGTCCCCTCTGGGCGCGATGGGAGACCATGACACCCAAAGTATGTGGCTTATGTCACATACTTTCTGTGTCACTGAAATGCTACTAGTGGTCACTGTTTTTCTAAAAGAAATATCTGGAGCAGTACTCATAACTCAGAAATTCTGGCCCATGACCTGCCTTTAGAAAACCGTCTCACTTCTGTGTATAAGAGAAAACGTGTGTGCTCTGCATCCACCTCCTCACAGAGCTGTGCACAGACGTGAGTTAAGGGCATGCACTTTAATATGGTTGATAATTTTAATCACATCCTGTAAAAGGTTACTAAGTTCAGGTGAGATTTTTTGGCTAGCCAGCATTTCTCTATGGCTGACACAGTGTATTCACTCACATTCAGAAGTGACCTCTTTGACCCAAGTATTGAAACCAGAAAGCCATCCAGTCACGGCAGCCATCTGTCCATACATGTACCAACACAAAATGACCAACTCAGCTTTCCTGATATGTAATCATTCAAATATTTGAATAGTTCTGCAGCTGTGGTGTTAGTTGGCAAAAAAGTGCACATAACATATCCTCACGCACATCCTCCTGAAAAAATACCGGTATATTGCTCAAAAGCAAGCCTTGTTGTTTTGCTGTCACCATCAGTAGACTCCTCAACCTGGATTGCATGCCATAGTGACTCATTAATCCTTTTTAACAATTGTACCTCAATATCCTCTGCTATTTCATCAGTTCATCTAGTTATGGTGCCAGCTGACAGAGGAACACGTGCCACCTTTGGAACTGCAGCCTCTCCTAAAAGTTCACAGCAAATATACTTAGCAGCAGGCAGAATCAACTCCACTAATAGCAAAGGGCTTCCTAGTTTTAGCAATGCAGTTACCACTAAGAATGATGCTCTCAGTGCAGACACATGTGATAAAGTGATAACCTTCAATGATAACTTCTGTTCACACGTTTTCCTTTTGAAAAACTCCAAAGAACTCTGAAGTCTTGTCCTTAAAAAAATTTTTTTTTAATTTTTTATTGTTTTTGACAGAGAGAGAGAGAGAGAGAGAGAGAGAGAGAGAGAGAGAGAGAGAGAGAGAGAGAGAGAAACTGAACAAGCACATGGGTCCGCAAGGGCCGGGATTCGATCCTCGGTTCCCTGCGCTGCAAAGTGAGCACTTAACCCACTGAGCCATCCTGGCTTCCCCCTAGTCTTGTCTTTTAATGCAGGGTGTTTGGTCTGTATGTGGCAAAGCAGTTTTGATGTTTCTATGACTTTGTTGGATAGCTGGTCACCAAATATACAAAGCAGGCTTGAAGAGTATAAACCACCTGTTGCAATGAACCTGTGATTTAAATTGGATTCTTGGAATTTTCTTTTAAATGCAGCTTTCTTTTTGTTCATAGTCTTAGAGTCTTCTGCTGTCCAGTGATTGTTTTTTATTCATTTTAGTTGGGCTCAGGACTTACCAGAATTGTGACTGAGCCAAGTGCATAGTGCAGGAATGAGGTACAGATGGAAGTGGTAAAGAAAATAATGGGTGGCCCATGAAGAGACTAAAGTAAGTGTTGGATTCTATAAAGCCTGCCACCAGATACAGCTGGCTTATCACTGGCCACTCACTGATAAGGCTTTTGTTGTTGTTGTTAAATTTATTGGGGTGACATTGGTTGGCAAAAGTTGATATGAGTCTGCAAGCGATTGATTTAGTATGGTCTCTGTGTAGTCAAACCTCTCTGCTAATATTAATCTGTATTTGCAGCCACTCTCCAGCATTAGCATCACTGTCTCAGTTCCATCTCAGATCATCAGGCGTCAGATTCTCATAAGGAGTGTGCAGCCTAGACCCCTCACTTGTGCAGTTCACAATAGGGTTCGTGCTCCTAGAAGAATCTAATGCCACAGCTGATCTGACAGGAGGTGGGGCTCCAGTGGTCATGCAACTGATAAGGAGCAACTGTAAATACAGATGAAACTAGTTGCTCACCAGCTGCTCACCTCCTGCTGTGTGGACAGGCTCCTAACAGGCCACAGGCTGCCCCTGGTCCATGGCCCGAGGGTTGAGGACCCCTGTTATAAGAGAAAAACATCTCTTTTGAGTGCCTGGAGAAACCTGGCACAAGGTTGTTAATGCTGAAACTCTGTCTATATGAAAACTAGAGATACCATCTTGATTAACTTGCCTGGACAATTCAGTTGAAAAGATCAATTCTTTCTATGATTTGGGTGACTGATTAAATTTACACTGATACATTTAGTTATAGCAAGAGAATCAGGTCAACCAATTAGTCAGAAACCTGAGTCTAACACAGATTATGCCAATAAATATTTTCACCTTAATTACCTAGAAAATTGAAGCCAGAATCCATTTATATTATCTCAAATTGTCATACAATTTGTATATGTTATTTGTATCATATAATTTAAGTATGATTTGTATCACATTTTTTTCTCACTTATAAAATGGATCTCTTCCAAAATATGAATTTCTTTGAGTGTAGGATAGATTTTCCACTTTGTCACTCCAGAACTAAGAACATTCTGGGGCCATAATAATAATCTTTATATACTTAACGGTGAGCTGGGTATCTCTGTTCAGTCTGGGTCCAAGTGCCCTTCCTACTCATGAGTAGGCTGTAAAATTAAGCTTTTGGCCTAGATAACCTTGACTTTATAGCTATAATAAATTACACATTATAGTAAAATAAGTCATTTGTACTTAGATGATATTTTTCTGGCAAATATAATAAAATTTAATTATGCTGAATAATTATGCTGTGAAATATTTAAGTTTTAAGGAATCCAGGAAAAATTTTTGTCAATGTGGTTATTTGAATTTTGTGTACCATCTAAATCAACTATATTTCAGTTATTGGATTAGGCTTTGGGTTCAATTTAGATACTTTATTTGTAATACTATAACCCTCGTTTTGTAATGTTGGACATGGAGAATCTGTGCTGGTGGGCTTTTATTTACACAGTAAAGATATTTTTCTGCTACTAAAGAGTGTTTTCAAAAGCTTTCTTTTGGAGGATGCCAGGATAGCACAGCAGGTTGAATGCTTGTCTCACAATCACAAGGGTCCGGGGTTTGATTCCCAATCCCAGCCCATTCTCCCTCTGGCCTCACAGAGGCCTAAGCAAGATTGGAAATATCTTTGAAAGAATGTAACTGCTATTCATGAGCACTATTCCCAGGACAAATATAATGTCACCAAAGCAAGATGGCAGCCTTATTGAGTTTGATCTATATTTCCAGAAAGTATTAGATTGAGATGTTTAAATAATTTTCTAATACTGTTAGTTCTTTCTTTAGAACAATGGCAAAGTATTGATTTGATTTCTCATTGTCTATCTTGTAACAATGTCAAAACATCTGACCTTGTTTTTCCCCACCTCTCCTAAACAAATTTGTTTTAAACTACTCTGAGTTAAGAATCAGATACTTTTTAGTATAGTGCATTACTACATAAATATAACTAAAATATATAAATTAAAATAGTAAATCTTTAAATATTGAGAAATTAAGACATGATATTATTTTAATTCACAAGATTCTCCCATATTTACTTTGAGGTGGGGAAGCTATGATCACCATTTCTTTATTTTTTCCATGTCTGATTTTGGTATTTTTATTTATCAAAGTATCAATAAATAGAACATGCACTTTCTAGTAGGATATTTGCCATTAATTTACACAGTAGGAAAATATAAGTAAATTAATTTAGGTAGTTTCCTCAGACTTAATATCATAATTATTTCCTTCTTATGTATCCTCCAAAAGAAGATCTTATAGGGGGAAATATCTGTTAGTATTTGAATGATGGAGAGAAAAAATGTACAGCAGGCAATATTCTGGGAAGTAGTTTTATCAATAAGATTGCTTTTTCATAAAGCTATGGTTTTTACCTATGTTCATTACACCCACCTAAAGAGCAGTATTTGTGGGTTTGCAATATAGATAGAAAATTCCAAGACCCTGAGCTTTAGTCTGAAAGGTGATAAGTTATAATGTAAATTTATTTAGTTATAATGCAGATAGAGATACTATTATGGATTTTATTCATTCATTTTTATTCATAATAACAACAGATACTCTTTGAGTGCCCACTATGTATAATATATATAGTTTACAAGATCACGATATTGGGTGTATGCTTTATTGATAATTCTGTAATGACTACTTTGTACTTACCTTCATATGCATACAAATAACTAAAATAGAATATGAAAATATCCTCAGGCTAAGTAATATGATGGTCCAAGTAATATATTCTGCATATAAATTGTAGTATAAAATATTTTTGGTAGAAAAATTACTTCCTTCATAGCAGTTGAATTTAGATTTCTGAATGTTGCCAGAGAACCTATTCTGTGATATATTTTATGTAAATGAGTTTTTAATACATTAGTGAAGTTTGCATAGTCAGAAATTGGAATTCTTATATGGCAGGTTAACCTTGTGGGCAGTCACATTGATCATATTCTCTTGCCAAAAATTGTAAGTGTTAAGTATGTGGGTAAAACTAATTCTTTCAATTATGAGATAGGCACAAGAGTGTGCAATTATTAATGGTTCTCACTATGGGCTTTCCTTTGGGGTATATTCTAGATGAATATAACTTTTCTAAAAGATAAATGTCACAGTTGCTTAGGCCTGTTAAATTTCAAAACTATTTTATACTCATTGAATTTATAATCTTGGCTTTCATGAAGATATTCTGGGTTTATGTCTTACCAAGTGGGAAGAAGAAAAAAATAGTGTAGGAGAGGATCTCAAATTAAAATCCTTTAATATGCAAGTATAGATAAAAATAATTTAAAATCTCATTAATTAAGACAGTATCATCTAATTCAAAATGCATTTTAACATTGGATCTATATAGGCATTCAAATATTTAATTATTTTATTTATATAAAGTCACCTGGAATTTTATATTTGAAGTATGCATACTGTAAGAGTTAATTCAACTTAATTACTAGTACTGTTCTTTTTATTCAATAGCAAATGGAATTGTTTTGTGACTCAATTTGTCTGTAAAATTAAGAAATGCCTATTTAATTTTATGCATATTTATTTTATGTACTTAATACTGAAATGATGATCAAGGTTCCTTAGAAAGGACTATAGAATTATAATTATATTAAACAATAGAGAATTAGTATTCTGACAACCTCAAATGGAGCAATTTTTTTTTTCAGTCTAAGAAAGATTTGTCCTGATGATTCTTAGATGTTTGTTGTACTCTCGCTTGTCAGTGAATATTATTTGGATAATGTAAAGTATTTCTAAATTAGTCTAAAAAATATAACTATAAAATTATATTTAATATAGCATATAGTTGTGTATATAAATGCAAACAAAAAAGAGAAAGAGAATGAAATCAAAGGAACAAAGTCCTGAAAAAATTTAGAGAGCTATCAAGTGTTGAAAATCTGCCTTATATAGAAAAGTGCATGCCTTTCTCATAATATGAAGGAAAAAAAATATGGGGATCTATGCATATATGAGGGCTATATGAAAAAAAATCCAGCCAGTGTCAATATAATGAGAGCAATTACATGGCTGTATACTTTCTGGACAGTCTTCATAGTATAGGAAATTGAAGGAGTTAATATTCATTTCCTTCTTTGTTTTTTTCCTCTGGGATAAAAAAAAAAAAAGAGGTTAGGTGTTAAAAGTTTGAGGACAGGTAGAGAAGGTTTAAAAAGCTATAATGTGGAATGGGAGTGAGAAGAAAATGCAGAAGAATCACTGGGCCATATGAAAACTTGGTTGAAAAGAAAGATGACACAGTATAGTCACCAGTGTAGTGTTAGCATTTTCTTCATCTCTGCTTGGTTAGTCTAGTGTTAAGCACAGAGTAGGAAAACACTTGACTCATCTAGGTCTAAAATTTTACCAGACTGGTATGACGGAAGAACAATGGAGCCAAGTGGTCATTTATATTGGCAAAAGAGTAGTTGAAGTAATGAGCTAGCATGGCTAAGTTGGTTAGAGAAAATTTTATTTTGTTTTCATAAGAAAAGGCATAAATATTATTGAAAAAGATGAAGTAACAGATTTCAAGATAGAGGAGAGGGAAGGAAAGTAAGTTAAGGATGTGGTTCTTAGCCTTGGTTGAACATAAGAATCCTTTGGGAATCTTTGAAAACTACCTGGATCTCATCTTCTGGAATCTGATCACATTGGTCTGTGGTATATCTGGGGCAGTGAAAACATTTTATAGCCAAGTTGAAAATCCTTGTTTAGAGTCTCTTGTAAAACATCATATATTTTTCGCAAAGTAGTTGGCACTTTATTTTCAAGGTAATGGAGAGTCAGCAAATGTTTTAAAAGAAGTAGCATGAATTGTTACATATTTTAAATCTTTTTTAGATTAGTTTTAAATTCTGTTTTTAACTTATAGTTGATATACCTTCAGAAGAGTGACTAGTTTTAAAAGAGAAAGATCAAGGAAAAGGGAGACTAGTGAGGAGAGTTTTCAGTATCCCAGGCTAGAAATAGTAACATATTGAACCAGGGACTAACAAAAGAATTGTAGAATAGGGAACATACGAGTGCTGTATGGAAAGTATCTCGCCGTGTAACATGAAAAAAAGAGGCATTTATTGCTGGATTTTTTCTGCACTACCCTTGTATATTATACCTATTAATGTATGTGTACAGTGATGGAGGAAGGTAAAAAAATGACAGATTTTTACATTGAATCATCTTTTAGTTTTCAGTTGCTGCATAACACAGTACCCACTAATTTAGCTGTTTATTATTTCAGTTCCCATGGGTCCTGACTTAGCTGTTGTTTATTATTTCAGTTCCCATGGGTTAGGAGTACAGGCATGGCTTCTCTAGATTCTCTGCTTAAGAGTCTCACCAGGCTGTAATCAAGGTGTGCACTAAAGTCTCTACAAAGGTCCGACTGGGGAAAGCTGCTCTTCCAAGTGCCCTTGGAATTATTGGCAGAATTCATCTCCATGCCCCTATTGGGTGGAGGCCCCTGTTTTCTGGCTGGATGCCACCCAGGGGCTGCCCTCAAGTCCTAGAAGCTGCTCTCAGTGCCCAGATATGGGTATTTCCTATAATGGGTATTTCCTATAATTTCCTTACATCTTCAAGGCCAGAAGGAAAATCTCTCTTCACAGAAAGGGCCCAGTTACTCTTAATAAGGATTTTCATCAGACTATCAGGCCCATTCAGGGTACTCTCCCTTTTGGTCAACTCTAAATCAAATGATTGGCATATTAATTGTGTCTGTGAATTTCCATACCTTTTGCCAGGCAATATAAGGTAATCATGGGAGTGCCATCCAATCAGATTCATAGGTCCTGACCATGCTCAAGGGAAAGAGAGAAGAGATTATAGAGGCATTTACACCAAATATAGGAATCTGACTTGTTGCAGTGATTTAAGATTAGTAATAAAAGAGATTTAGAATGTTTTCAGAGGAAATTGATGGCCTCAGTTTTAGACATACTGAATTTAGGGTAATTGGGCTTCCAATTAGAGTCGATAAGTAGGTAGCAGAGGATGCAATAGAGAGATCAGAATTGAAATTATATACTTGATAGTGATTAGAAGACATAATAGTTAAAGAGTGAGATTATCCAGAGAATAATTGTGGCAAGAACTGAGCTGAGGACAAGAACAAGACCAAATGAAGCTAGAACTGCTACATCTGTATTTCAACCCATATCTCTTGATTCCTTTCCAACATCTCATATAACATTTCACTATTTCTTTACATTCTTCTTTCAATATCCTGCTCTTCCTCATTTGGAGTGCACTCTTTGTACTCCTCCCACCTCTAAGTCACACTACCCAGAAGTGAGAATCAAAATTTTCCTTAGTGGAAACCTTGCAGATCACAGACACTGAGAAAGACTGACTCTTATGCTTCCAGAAGGGAATTATAGGAGGAATAGGACACAAGGCCCAGAGGATACAGGGCTCAGTGAGGGGAGATGGTACCATTATTATCCATGAACTGCTTCATTTCTTCTTATCAGAAAACAGTATGCTCCTTCTATCCCAGAATTGCCTGTGAAATCGATGGCACAGATTTAGAATGCAGATGTAATCATGTGTACCCATCTCTGAAAATTTTTGTCTGTTTATATCAGTAGAAAACTATCAAAGCTACTACAGCAACACTGTTGCGCAACCTGAGCTGTAATAATGAGTTAGAAAGTAAATTTGATCAGTACATTTTACTGAGACATTCCTCCCTTATCTTGAATCTTTTTCTTTCAGGTTTTATTCAGGAAGAATGTATTATTCCCTGCCCATTTGATTGCAAGTTAAGTGATTGGTCTAGTTGGGGGTCTTGCAGTTCATCTTGTGGAATTGGAGTGAGAATTCGATCCAAATGGTTAAAAGAAAAACCTTACAATGGAGGTCGCCCGTGTCCTAAACTGGATCTCAAGAATCAGGTAAAGTGCATGAAGCAGCAAATAAGAGCTTAAACATTATTCCCTGTTAAAATGGAAGTCATTATCTTGTTACAAGAAGTTCATAAGAGGTTATCAAAAATTCAGCATGAGAGTTCAGAGTGCAGAAATTAATATAATATACTTAGGAATAGGAGCCTTGGCCACTCCTAGGTAATGTTGAGATCAACTTGGTATTACTAGTGATAATAATGTTTATAAAATATAAATACAATTGATTTTAAATGATCTTGAAGTACAATTTGACAAATCATGATATTGTAAAACTGATAGTGTGTGTATATACATACACATGCATATATGCATATGTAATAATGTTGGGAGAATGCCAATTATTTTATGGCCATAAATACAATTACTATACTGGTCTGATCCATATACTCCAAAAATGGTTTTTGCAGGCTATTTTTTTTTTCACCTAACTTTTCATTCGACTTTGCTTTGTTCTCAGTCTTGCCAGTGTTCCCACAGCTCTTTATATCTCTTGTGAGATATTTCTCTACTGTTTCCCCAAAAGTCAAAGCTATTTTCATAAATGGAATGCTGAAGGATACTCTTTCATATAGATGTCTAATAAAAGGGCAATCCTAAGCAATTGAAATTGACTTGAATATTTCAGTTGACTTTACTAAATAATAATAAATCATAATAAATAATTAAAAGAATAATAATAGAGAAGTTAAATTTCTTCAATGATTGCATACAGGTTTAAATTAGGACTGAATATATATTCCACTTGAATAGTTGGAGAACAAGATAATGACTTAAAAGTTCTTTATTCCTAGAGAGGTGAAGTATGTCTTATATGGTTATATAGAGCCTTTTTACTCCAAAACTATTTTAACAAAATAGCTTCATATGTTTCTATTGGTAATTCTAGTATATTAATTTCTGTTCCTTTAATCTCATTTTAATTAGATTTTCTAGACAGATTTTTTTAATGGAAAGGGATCTATGCATTTGTTCTCAATTAGTTTGAATAGCATGTCTAGTACTACTTGGATTTGTCAATTCAAAACCAATATCTCTACCTCTTTTTTTCCTTACTATTGATAAGGGTACATACCGGTAACTCACTGAAAATGAAAACTTATTACTCTAACAAAAACTGTTTAAGTTTTAAGCCAGAGCTGGGTGTTATACTAGTCTTTTATTTTAAGGTTATGTGGTAAAATAATGACCATAGTTTCTTCCCTCAAATCAAATATAAATTTATAGAAAAAACAAGTCAGAGGATCATAAAATCAACATAAAGTTTGCCAAAAAGCTCCACAAGTACAGTAGTTGGTGAAGATAAAATTAATGAAAATGAATGAAAGGACAATATTAATGAAAATAGGAGGCAATCAGAGCAGAGATAATCTGAGATAAGCTCTATTTCAGTACAATGAAAGGAATAATACAGGTATATGGTCAGAAAGAAGACTTTCAAATGAATATGCTGTATGAGTACTATTTGATCATCCCCAGGAGATTTTTTTAGTCATTCACAATGAAAAATAACTACTAAGCATTTATAGGTACATATAATGTATGATAGTTCTCTAATCTTCTTCAAGAGCATCAATGAAAGCTACATCTTTATAACACCTGTCTTAAACACTGATTTTCATGTTGATTTTATAAAGTAGGAAATTATCAATGAAATAAAAGGACTTTATTTGAGCATATACTTTAAGACTATATTCTCAGTATGTAAAGGCAAATGTATAGAAACTTGTCTACCAAATATGAAAGCATGAGTAAAATCAATGTACTTTTAAGCCTGTTGTGATTTATAACTTATTCAAATATTTAATTGACATATAAAATTTATAATCTTAAGAATTAATATAAGCTTACCAAAATTAACTCAAAATGGATTAAAGACCTCCAAATAAGAAAGGAAACAATAAATCGCATAGAAGAAAACATTGGCACTAAACTTATGGACCTGGGATTCAGGGAGGACTTTATGAATCTGACCTCAATGGCAAGGGAAGTAAAAGCACAAATAAACAAATGGGACCTTATTAAGCTAAAAAGCTTCTGC